>PYST01000273.1:43091-54307 GCA_003049485.1 Ophioceras dolichostomum
CCCCCCCCCCCCCCCCCCCCCTCTATCTTAAGCTGAGAACCTTGGTGAACCTTTCAGATGCAGCACTAGACATGGCTTGAAGGAAATTCCACACACTGCCCAGGCTCTTGGTAATTTACTCCCCTCCCATACCCTACAGTACATACCATCCCAGACGGGTCGATACGGGGAGGACACCATCATCTCTCGCGCTGGATTATACGGCACACCACTGAGAACCCTTCGTCTCCTTGCTATTCTAATTCCCGCTTCCCCTCCCCCCTTTTTCTTTCCATGTCCTTCCCCGTCTTTCCCTTCAAGTGAAGGGCGTGCTGCTGTGGGATCGGAACGGGCGGCGACGAACGGGCCAAAGCCACCTCCATTCGTCAACGACTACCTGCGCTATCCCATCACCAAGCCATGCACTCCAGATTTCTCAGAACAAACATACTTAGCATTACCACTAGGTAGTTCATTATTTTTGGCTCACAAGCTTCCACGCTCCCACATAGCGGCACGTTTCAAGATCCGCTCTCAAGTGTTTCCTGTGCGGCCCAATGCCAAGTTTGCTAGAAGATGTTGGGAATCCGTCCTCTTTCCCTAATGCTCCTCATCTCTGTGCTCTCTGGCGGGATCCACGCGCTTGTTGTTGCTTCACTCCTTCCGTCAATGCTCACTCCCATTTCCACGTGTGAGTGTTTCGTCTGTCTCCGGGCTGGCTCGCCAGCTCCGTGGATAGGGAGACACCTGTCCCCTGCAGCTTGATTTGCAGGGCAACAGGGCTGTCTGGTCGGGAGGAAGAGCAAAGGATCCAGCCCTATGACGGACCAGCCTACGCCTCCCCGCCTCCGTTCCTTCACCAGCCGGGCAGGGAAGCTCTTTGGCTGGGTGGAGCCTACCAGCCAGCCAGCACAAGCCAGTTGCCAGTTGCCAGTTGCCAGCAAAGTATCCAGATGCTAGTCAGCCGGCCCAGCCAGTTCGCCAACCAGTCGGCCAACCAGTTGTAAGCAAGCATGCCTACATCCCTTCCCCCTGCGTTCGCATCCCACTGCACCTCACTGCATCTGGACTTGTGCCGATGTGACGCGGGGCTCGCTCCTCGGGCGGTATCTCTGTCCTTGCCGTCGACAACCGTCGTCCCCTCTTCCCTGACACCCCTTGTTTCTTCTTCTCTAGTGCTATGACCACAAACAGGACTAGCACTGCTAGCTTGAATCCTTGATAGATCTTCTTCCTCACATTCCCGCAGCTATTTCAAATCCCAGTGAAAACAAGCTCACAAAAGCGCACTGAGCTTCAGAGGAGCAAAGCCTACTGAACCAATGTAACGGATCCAGCACTCATCGAGTCCACTGGAAACCCCAGCAAGCCACTCGGCTTGGCTCTCAGGGCAACAAGTTGATGGCACGCTGCTACCCTCCCGCCGCACCAGACTTAGGGGCAGGGATGCGTGATTCTGCTTTTGGTCACCGACGTCCATTAAATCAGGGCACCAATCAATGCTCAGTCTGGCAGGTTCATGCTCCAAGACGTGACCTTCCTCATAGGACATCCCGCCCTGTTTCTACGCTTGGTTTCTAGTACATACTAATGACATACATGACACTGACGTCTCCGTGCATTGGATGTATGCATGGGATGGATGGAACGGTCGAAGATGGGTTTTCCAATTACTTCGCGGCCTGCTTGCGTGGCCTCTCCGTCTCCCTATCTCCCCCTATCCCCCAACCACCGGCGCTCCCAAGCCCAGTGACATCTCCGGAGGATCTCCGCGTGTCACGGGGAGGGAAGACTCCACTCTCGGCCAACAGGAAAATCCGAGACGTGTTGGAGCGGTGAGGCCATGGACTCCGGCAAGTCGATACCTCGAGGCCGAGGCTGCCGGCCGGTGATGCCATCTATCTGCTTGCTTGGCCCAGCCAGGCCAGCAGCCCAGCCTAGCCTAGCCTAGCCCAGCCCAACCCAACGAAGACGGTTGGATGTTCGTCCTCGATGGTCGCTGGTCGCCAGTCACCGGTCGCTCTCAGTGGAGGCCGTAGGTTGTTATCGCCAACTCTTTTTATCACACAAACTCTCTCGGGTCCTCTGTTGCCACTTGGTGAAGCAACTCTGACCAGCGACCGTGGCCACAATCCATCACGGCTTCCTCCCGTATGGGATCGCTCGGTCAGATGACCACTCACCAGCAGCACTCTCATCCTCCTTCTCAACCACTGCACGGTAGCCATCTACAACTCTCCATCCTTGCCTCCGCAGTAAGGTCGGTCTACTGCGGTCAGCTATCAGCCAGACCTCCCCATTTTCCCCGCTTCACTGCCTCGACATGAAGGGACTGACTTTCCTGTTGGCCCATATGGCGAAGGATGGATTTGCTTGTTGTTGCTTAGACACCGCTAAACCGCGGCGAAGGAAGGCGTGTGCATCCGCCAGGCCGGTCAGGTTACCTCTGCTTGACCTCTCCCTGCAGTTCCGCGGAGGTCGAGATGTGGAAACTCCAAATATACCAGCCAATGCATGCATGCCTCTCTGTCCCTTTGTACAGCAAAGAGGATGGTGAGCATGTTCGGAGAGCTAGTTGACAGCTTCACTCCGCTGGTGTCCGTTGGCTACTTGGGTGGTCGCCTCTGATCTCGCCTGATTGTCCCAACCAAGTACCCGAATTCGTCGGCACCAAAACCTGATGCTCCCTCTATCTGGTCTCGACTCCTTCCCCGTCTGCCTTGAAAACCCACGGGGCGATGCTGGGTGATGGCGACTGGTCATCACACCACCTAAGCCAGCGGATGTACACACCCCTCTTCACTCCTCCCCCAACGCATCAAACTGCCCTGTGGCATATCAGTAGCCGTGCTGGCGTGCTGGCGTGCCGACAAGCCTACAGGGGCAGGACAGGTTGGGTATCATCCAGGCTTGCCGTTTTCTTCTTTCTGCAGGAGTGTGTCTCCCAGCGGCCGAATAGGACTCGACAAATTCGCCCAGCCAATCCCCCCTTTCACATGCAGCAGAGATTGCATCCCAACTTTTTCGAGTTCGATGTGAGCCGGGTGACGAAACGTATTTGATGGCGGTGATGTGGATGATGCCCCTTGTTGGGTGGGAAGCCAGGTAGGTGCATGTTCTCCACCAGATGCCAGCCGGTCAAAAGAACACAATCCGAGAAGAGAATCCTCCTTCGGCAGTAGGGCTTGGGCTTGCTTGCGTGTCCCAAACTACGGCATCCCGGCACCGAGGGGAGGAGCAAGATTACTAGGTACCTACCCCTACACCTTTCGGGGCATATGAACTCTCCTGCAGTGGACGATCGGCTGGACTGGTCTGGAATAGGGGGCCGCTCCTCCGACGAACAGACGAACAAACGAACACACAGGCCGGAAAGGCAAAATACTTATGGAAGGTAGGGCAACACTGCAAGCGACGTTACCCAAATCTCACAGCACGGATGATGGCGGGAGAAGGGATTCCTTTTCGCGTCCTTCCCCGTCCGTTGACCTGGCTCCTGCCGACGACGAAACTTGATTCGATTCCATCCCTTTGGCCTCCTTCCTCTTCCTCTTCCTCCCTTGATTCCTCTCCCGCCATGGTCCTTTCCTGGCCGAGAGGATATGCGGAAGGAGAGAAAGAGCACCTTATGCTCTTTGATCCAATATATCACGGCCTGGCAGAGGGCGGGACGGAGGCCGAGGGGGCGGTGTGTGGTGGTGGTAGTGGCCAAAGCTGGTCTACTAGGTAGGCTGGCTTCACATGACTGGATCAAGTAGGTAGATATGTGAGCTCCGGGTTGTTTGAGAATTTGGTGTTGCCCTTCCTTCGAGACCAGACCACAGGCCAGGCAGGCTGGGCGGAGAAGGCGGCCAACTATGGAGAAAGAAGCCTGTTTGCCCGCGGGAAAAAGGTAGGCAGGTGGGTAGGCAGGCGTGAATATCTTCTGGCGTCTGTTTAGGTATCCATCTGGCAGCCCAAGCAACGCAAAGCGAGGCCAGTCCGAGAAGCCAGACCCTCTTCGGCGGCTCCAACGTGACGAGGAAAACCCTGACGGCGGGCCCAACCCAACAACCACCCCCTGAGCCTGGGCGAGCAACAGGACGGCCCAAGATGGGGTGTGGTGTGTAGATTCAGAAAACTTACCTAACCAAGGAAGACAAAAAGATGTCGTCTGTCCAGTCAGAGGGCATCGCCATCAGCACTGTAGTGCTGTCGTACCTCACAGTATGAGTGAGAATGACGGGTCTCCCGTCGTGAAGCCACTTCCTAGTTCCTCCTTCCTCCATACCCCCTCCTCCGCAACAGCCATCAACAGCCTCACGACCATCACTGGCCACCAACGGCAATCAAAAACGGTGGACTGGCTACCTACCGTTTTCGAAAGACCCGCACAGTCTACAACACACAGATGGGTAATTCTTCCTTCCACCTTAGTTTGCAGCAGTGTGTGGAGAGATGCCTGGTCTCCCGTCCCTCCTTGGTAGGTAGTTGGGGAGGAGGGAGGCACGGACGAGAGTTACCTAATTTAACAACCTCTCCCGCTCCACCCCAGGGGCAGGGCATGTAGGGACGGACATGAGGATGAGAAGCTCGACGACATGCAAGGACGGGCAGGAAGCTTTTGTGGCAGGGCAGACGACTACGACATGGACGAACGGCAAAGCAAGAAAGGAAAAGCAAGCCGAGTTGAGCTAAACTAGTCGGGGCCGGTTTCTTGGGATCCAAATCTAACCCCCACTCTCTCTCTAATGATACAGACTTGGTTGGGTACAGAGAGGGAACAAGTGTTTGCCTCCCTCATCAGGGAGGAGTTCTGACGAGAGGAGACATGACGTTGGACGAGAGTGGCGACGCACAGACTGATACTGAACTGGAAGAGTGACTGGACCGTACGACGAGTATGAGTGCTGCTGTATTCCGTACGCGTGTGGGCATGCCCATACCCACGCTCACGCTCATGCCCATGCCCATGCTCATCATATCCACATCAGTATCTGCCGGGATTCCGCTCGCCTCAACCCACAAACTACCTACTTACCTACCCTACCAGCCAGGTAGCTACCTGGGTTCCCCATACTCTTGCCAGCTGTTCATCAGCACTAGAATAGGCCGGCGGGCGGGGCCAGCAAAGCGGCGTCGCGCCTCTCCTTGTTTTCGGCGGCGGGCATGCGGCGGCGTCAGGCTCAGGCTTCCGGCCGGCGGGGCTCAAATTCCCCCCATCTGCCTAGCATCCATGCACTTGCATGCTTAACATGCCTGACTGCTTTGGTCACTGGTCTTCATGGCAGCATGGCAGTTTGATTGCCACCACGCTTTTCGACGAATCCTCCAACTTAGAACAGACAAACAGGTCGGGCCGTGGGAGTAGGTAAGTTAGGGAGTCAGTCAGTAGTGTGAGGCGCGGGTGGAGATCTGGGAAGGAAGGGAACGACACGCCGTTTCTAAGTTTGGCTTTGAGATGTGGCTGGCGCGAGATCCACATATGCCACTTTCCCTCTTTCTCTTTCTCTCTCCTCTTCTCCATATCCATTCACGAGGAATGGCGGCGAGGGCGAGCACCAGCTAGTCCCACCTCAACCTATCTGGGCGAGTATTTGAGTCAAGCAAGGGGTGGGGGTGGGTTTTGCTCAGGGCAGGACTGTTGGGGTTTTGGGGGCCCTTTTCAAACACCATAGAGCGAGGGAAGCAATCGGCGGGAGGGAAGAAACGGGAAACGGGCAGGCGTGGGAGAGAAGAGGCGAGGCGGCGCATGGCATGGCATGGCGTTCCCAAGGCAGGGCCCCATGGCCCATTACGATCTCTTGCGGTTGCGGTTGCGGCGGCGGTGAAGCGAGCGGCGGCGGCGGCGTTGAAGAGAAGAGGACAGAATAGAGAGAAACCGCGCCCGCGTGTTTTACAGAAAACAGAAAAGAATGGGGAATCCTCAAGGATCCCCGCGGAAACAAAAGTGGGACTCTTTTCCATGTTGAAGCATGGCAATGGCAAGGAAAAGCAAGCAATGCAAAGCAAGGACGAAAAAGAGATTCGAACACTGACAAAAAAGAGACTTGAAATGAAAATTTATTAATAAGACTGATGAAAAGAGATCACGCAACCAACCAACAAGTCCCTGCCAAACTTTGAAAGCAAAAAAAGACCCGAATACCAGCACCCGGGCCGCTCTTCCCTCTCCCGAATCGGGGCTGGTGAGGCAAGGTAAACACAGATGAAGCAAGCAAAGAGCTTAGCGTAGCAAAGCATGCGGGCTCTCTCAGTCCGTTGTATTCTCCGTCTTTCCGTCTTCAACTAACAGCCTTGCCGAGCCCTTCCCTTCCCTTCTTTGGTAACGCGTCCGGTGGATGTACAGTAGTAGGGACAGACTTGATGGATCATCAAGCAACCTCGCCCAGCTCACACTCAACGCTTGAAAATCCCTACAGTGGAGAAACTTGATCATCTCACAAACAGCAAAGCAAGAAAAAGAAGCAAAGAAGAGGGGACGTCATAACTAAAATAGATACCTAGGTTGTGTTGGGATCCCTTCACCTAAGAGCAGGAGGATCAGATCGATCGATCGTACGGCCTGACTGGGCAAAACAGGTACCATAAAGGTGTAAAAACGAAGATATCACAGTTGTGTGTACCTAAGTCGATCGATAAACGCGGCACAAGAAGCGGAGGAGCGCGGAGTATTTTCCCGCTCGAGACAGCCCGAAAGAGAACGACCTGCCTGAATGAACAACTTGAACAAACAATGAAAACCCGAATAAGTTCGGGTTGGGGGCAGGAAAAAAAATAAGGTACGCGGAAAAAGAGGCGCAAAGACACACCCGACCACCAGAATACTACCGAGCCGAAAGACGACGGAGCACAGCAGCAAACACCAAACACCAACCAGACTTAACATCAACGTCAACTTCAACTCACCTCACCTATCCCTGCAACCAGCGCCCCAGTTGCCCCAGTTTGCCCCAGTGCCCTACCGGTAGCACTCGACCACCTACAAATAGAAACAAAAAAAATGGTGATGTGATGTGGGAAAAGGCACGGCTACGGCTATGGCCATGCCATGGAGAATGTAGAATGTCACCTGCAGTACGTAAGGAAAGGCAGGTAGGTTGTAGGTATAGGTTGCCTGTTGCCAGAAACGGGTGATGTCATCATCCATCGTCGAACCAACGACACCAACACAGCCCTGCCTGCTGCCAGTAGTAGCGTGCCAGCAAGGGAGGAGAGCCGGCCTGTCCCGGTCCTTCCGTCCCTTAGGTAGGCAGATGTCTGTGTTTCTGTCTGTCTGTCCATCTATCCATCTGTCCTTGCTTGCTCGCATGGCCTCACGACTGGATGACTGGCCGGCTGGGCTGGGCTGGGCTGGGCTGGCTGGCGAGCGGTGGATGGGATCGTACCTCCCTACGAGGGGGGATGAGTCGTCTTTCTCACATCGTCCGCGAACGAAACACTCCCTCGCTCACTCCCTCGCTCGTTCGCCTCCCTCCGACACCATCAAGTCGATTGGCCCGTTCGGCCGCCGTCTCCGGGCTGGCTGGAAAGGGCTTCAAACCTTGGCCAACCGCAGTTGCATTGCTTTGCTTTGCATCTCATCTTCTCGTCCTCGTTCCGAAACGGTTACTTTTGCTGTCGACGAGGTGGGTGGCTTCAAAAAAAATTTTCTTTACAATGTGGGAAGGGACGAGAGAGAAGAAGAAGAAGACGAAGAAGAGGAGTCTTACTTCTTGTTTTCGAGACGGACGAGCTATCCGCGCTAACAATAACCTTAGTTACCTCACACCTAGATTACCTACTTACCTACCTACCTACCTACCTACCTACATACCTACCTACATACCTACCTACCCTATTATTAGGTAGCTGTTGGGGCAGAAAGGCATGTGGTCGACGACCTCTTCCTCCTCCTCCTCCCCTTCCTCCTCCCGTTCGTCCTTCAAGATCGTGTCAAAAGGAAGGAATCCAACCCGGGTCCTACGCGGGAGGGAGAGAAGGGGAAGGGTGGCAGGTTTCGCTCTGTCGGTTGGTCTTACTTGGCCAGCGGGAGTGAGCGGCGGGGATGGGATGGGAGGGGAGGGGGAACGAGCTCTATTGAAGAAAAGTAGAGTAACAGTACGTAGGTACAGTAGAGTTGCGGGCTTGAGGATTGAAGAAGAGGTGAAGATGATGGGTGAGGTGAGGTGGTGGGTGAGAAGGAACGAGCGGCCGAGTCAAGTCCATCCGTCCACCCGCCCGTCCCGTCTGATGGGCCCGAGCATGCGGCCCCGACAAGGCCTGCGCGGGTCTCGCCGGCCGACAGCGGCCCTCCCTCCCGCCTGCAAGCTCTCTGACAAGGCTAGGTGGATGGATACCTAGGTGCCTAGCAGGGAGCTATCTCGCCCTGTTCGACAACAGCGAGGGGCTTGATGCCTAATTGGACCTACCTAGGTTGCTAGGTAGATAGGTAGGTAGCTAACTACGTGGCCGAGACACTTGCTCATTCCCCCTTGGCTCGTAATCGTAGTTCTAGACTTCATGGTTCGCATCACTCGTACGAGCCGAGATAGGCTGGCTCCACAAAGCGGGATAGAAAATGACAAGGGGAACAACTAACATCAGGCAGAATGGTGGTGATGATGGATGTGTGTGTGTGTGTGGAGGCAAGGTCAATAGCATCAAAATCCAGGCAGACAGGCAGGCAGGATGGAACGAACGTGGAGGGAAGGGAGGGAAGGTTGTACCGCTGGAGATCGGGAGGCGTAGCGTACGAGAATACCTCCTTAGGTTTCTCTTTAACATTTTGCCCAAGTTTCGTCGTTGATCGGGTGGGCGGGGAAACTCACAAGGACAACAACAAAAAAGACCGAACATCAAAACGTAACATCGAAAAACAAAAAAGTGCGAGAGGGGAGCAGGAAAATAAGTCCGAGGTGAGCTGAGGCGAGGTAGATGGCGGTGAGGGCGTGCCTAAGGGTGATCCGTTCGTTGTTCGTTCAATCATCATTTTGGGAGCCTATCATCTATGGGGCTGCCCTAAAGTGTGTGATGCACTATGGAGTGAATGAAGACAAACAGACATACTGTGAATACATGACAGGCACGAGAGAAAATGGTGGAAGATTGAAATGGAACTTGAAAATATGGTGCAAAAAAAAAAAAGGAAGAACTGTCATGCTTGCTCGCTTTGGGTATTTCGGGGCTGTTTATTCATGCAAGAAGCCAAAAAGACGCAATAAACCATCATGCCAACTGATGGAATGAAGACCATCACTATCCTGCCTGTCTGCCTGCCTGCCTGTCCTACCAGGCCTTGCACCAAGTTAGAATAGGGGCAGCCAGGGGCAGGGGAGAGCAGGTAGCGTGATAGTGACCAAACTTCCCTCCCAGATGGTTGGCAAGTTGTAGTTGACGAAGGTGAAGAGATCAAGGCTGAGTAACCGAAGAAGAGGAGAGACGTAGTGATGCCCTCTCTGTCCTTCCTCTCGCCCTGTCTCTCATCCTGTCTCTCATCCTCTTCTGTCCCTTCCTCCCCCTTATTCCGCTCCTGAAGCCACACACATGCGTGAAGTAATCATCAACAAGAAGATGAAAATGCAAGAATGAAAACCGTTGCTGCTGAAGACTTCACCTCCCTCCGACTGCTCTGAGCTGCCGACTACCTAGGTAGGCAGTCTGCAACACCCTCCTGCCCCTGATATCTTCACACAATCACACTCGCAGACAGACTGACGCCCACATCCTCACACTTCACGCCTCCAGCAAGGCTGAGGGGAGAGGGAAGAAAAGGGGCAAGGGGAGGGACGTGTGGAAAGTAGAAAGCAGAAGATGGGTCGAGCTGTAAAGGAAGCGCGCGATTGCAGTAGCAAAACAGCAACATCTTCGGCGTGGTGATGAGAGAGAATCGGCCCCGTAATGATCGTGATAAGGTCTGGCCTCACAGCCGGCAACAACAACGGCCCTCGCGAGGGCTGCCTGACTGGTCCCAGCAAAGACGATAGCGACAGCGGCAGCTCAGTCAGGGAGCAGGCAGGCAGACAGACCGCACTGTCAGCTCTCAGCTCTTAGCTCTCAGCTCTCAGCTCTCAACCTCCTAGCAACCTCACTCACTCAGCCTGAATGAAGCCAGCCAGCCAAAAGCTCGAAGCTCGAAGCTCTTAAAAGGAGAGCAAGAAAACCCTAAAGCTTCCCATGCCTCGCCTTGAAGATAGCGACCTTGTCATCATAAAACAATATCTCGCGCAGCCTCAGCCTCGTGCGCGACGGGCTCAGGTCCGGGTCGACGAATCCGTCGTCCGAGTCCGAGTCCATCCCGCCCGCGATGCCGGCCGCGATGCCGGCCGCGCCTCCTCCTGCTGCCCCCAGGCCTCCCGCGTCGGAGTGGCCCTCGGACTGCGTCTCGTCAGGGTCCGCACCGTTATTGGCGCCCGCCGGCGGCGCCGGAGTAGTAGTAGTAGCGGGACCGGCGGCGGCGGCATCCTCCTCCGTATCAGCGCCGCTGCCGTCCTCCTCGCTCGTGTCGGTCTGGTGACCATCGTCCGAGCCTCCCGCGTTCGAGCCGTCCGCAGCAGCACCAGCAGCGTTCCCGCCGCCGCCTGCACCACCACCGTTGCTGCCACCACCACCACCGTTGGTGCCGCCGCCGTTCTCGCCACCACCACCACCGCCGGAGCCGCCGCGGTCTCCGGGGCCCGACTCGAGGATCTCGAAGCACTTGGTCGAGATGCCGACGTAGCACAGCTGGATCTCGGGCCGGAGCGTGATGATGTCGGCGATCTGCAGCGCCAACTCCTTGGGCTCGAAGTTTCCGACCAGGTGGTCTGCGACGTGGGGGATGTTGAGCGACCGCAGCTGCGGCACGTTCGGCAGGCGCTGGAGGAACGTGTGCTGTTGTTGTTGTTTGTCGTCGACGTCAAGGGGTCAGTCCATCAGCTCAGCAACGGACGGGGGAACAGGGAGGGGGTTGGACAGAGCGTGGCGAGCGTGGCGCGCAGCAAGCCGCCGAAGGCGCGGTTGCGTTTCGCGATGTCGCATGAAGTGCAACACATTCGCATTGCCTGTGTCACCACCACCACCACAATCGGGTGCAATGGCGGGCGGCGCAAGACGGCTCTGAGACACAACGGCGGAATGTTCCAAATATAGAAATCGAACGCAAGACCGAACGAGCCCAGAAGTACGATGTCATAACAGCCTTGATGCATTGAGAGCTCGATTCGAAGCCCTAATGCGAGGCCTCTAATTCTCCCTCTGGTTGCGTGGGGCAACAATGGGCTGGCGGGTAAGGGGGGGGG
>PYST01000274.1:0-54197 GCA_003049485.1 Ophioceras dolichostomum
GGTAGGGGGTAGGGGGGGTTTGTTTGATAGATGTCTTTGAGGCGTAAATAAGGATTGGAGGGAGGGAGGTATGACCATGGACGGGTGGGCGGAGGGGGTTGTGTTTTGGAAGATCTGAGATGCAGATCAGATCAGACCAGCCATTTCATGGCTTGGTGGAGGACTGGAAGCCTTTGAGGATGCCCTTGACCTGCTCCGGCGTCCCAGTGGAGGCCATCGCCAGTCACCACCACCACCAGCTCCTCCATCTCCCCGGCCATCACACACCCCTCTCACCACCAAGTCCACGCCTGACCCTCCTCCCCTCCTCCCCAAGTCCACAGGCGCAACACCCAATGACAGACCACTGCAGCTCTAACAAATGCAGTGTTTGTTCTCCGTCCCGGCGCCGTCGGCGGCGCATTTTTTTGCGCACACGACCTTTCCGACGACGAGTTAATCGTGGCATCTGCCTACATATTCCGAGCCCGGCTCCGGATACCAAGGTCGCGGGCATCCTCAAAGACTTCCAGTCCCGGCCAGAAGCCCAGTGGTAGGGCCCTGGATGGACGGGGTGGTGGCGGTCCCAGGGGTGGACGAGAGGGGAACGAAAGCCGCGGGCGGCGCATTTCTCTGCGCACACGACCTTTCTGACGACGAGTTGATCGTGGCGTCCGCCTCCATATTTCGAGACCTGGACAAGGTTAAAGGCCTCCTGAAGGACTTCCAATCCCGGCCAGAAGCACAGTGGTAGGGCCCTGGATGGGCTGGGCGGGAACCGGCGCCGTCGGCGGCGCATTTTTGCGCACACGACCTTTCCGACGACGAGTTGATCGTGGCGTCTGCCTGCATATTCCGAGCCCTGGACGAGGTCGTGCGCCTCCTAAACGGGGTTCCGGGCTCGTCGCGAGGCCAAGGCCGGGGAGAGGGCCAAGGCCAGGCCTACGGGAAGGCCAAGCAGTGGCCCTTGCCAGGACCCTACCAGGCCTTGAGAATGTCGAGGCGTACGGGAGGCGGCGGGGGTGGTGACGAGGGCGCTCGGTAGAGCTGATCACGCTGACTACTTGTATTATTGTAAGGTTAAGTTCGCCCGTTGTCTGTGTATTGTGAGGAATTTAGCGTTGTTTTTCTTGCAATCTTCTTTAGGGATGTCAAAAACTCTTTTGTGAGATGGTATATGGAAAGACGTTCCGAAAGTCTATCAGTAAAATGGAATGGCCGACGACTGAATATCCCACGCATGGCTTTATGAAGATTCGCATAATGTGAGTCTCTGGGTTTGCATGAGGCCTGCGGACGAGACTGTCCCTTGTAGGCAAACACCGACGCATTTATTCTCCAGGGCATCCCCTCCGGCTTCATGCAAAGCGTCGACGAAACCTGGCCACCGCCGTACCGTAGTCTAGCTCCATATGGTATCGTATATAGCACTGTCTAGTACTCTCAGCCTCTGTTTGTATCCGGCCACGGTCCTCGGCCACAACCACCACCACCACTCACTACACCACCAACCCCCCGAAATGCCCAGGCTGTCTCAAACGCCAGCTGCGGGACCGAGATCCTCGCGGCCCTGTCCATCGTCACCATCCGCCGGATCCAGCTCGCCATCCTCGGCTCCACGCCGTCCAGCCAACCCCCAGCCTCCGCAGTCACCCACTCGACCCACGCCCGCATGCTGTCCCTCGCGGGAGGGTACGGCCCGGGCGCCACCACGTCCGGGATGTACCACCAGTCGGCGGCGTCCTCCGGCAGGGCGATGGCGCCCGCCGCGAACATCATCGTGATACCTAGGGCGAACACGTCTCCGGGGAACCCCCTGCTGTGGGCCGGCCCCGCCATGAACTCGGGCGGCACGTACCAGGGCGTGCCCCCGACGTGGAGGACGCCGCTCTCGGCGCCGCCGTCGACCCGCACGTCGGTCGACAGGCCGAAGTCGATGAGCACGGCGCCGCGGGGCCGCGAGTACAGGACGTTGGAGGGCTTGATGTCGTTGTGCACCAGGCCCTCGCCGTGGACGCACGCCAGGGCCGACGCCATGTCGTGGAGCACACGCAGGGCGTCGGCGGGGGAGAGCGTGCTCATCCCGTACGCATTGGGCGAGTCGCGGTGCTGGTCGAGGGACGGCGCGCCGACGTCCTCCATGTACAGGGCGAAGATGCGGGCATCGACGCCGAGGAAGCGAGCGACCGAGGGCTGTTGTGCAGCATCGTTTGCATGTTAGCGTTAGTCTTAGGGTAGAAGGTCTTTTAAGTCATATTTGGAAAGGCGGGGGGGGCTTTTCGTCTCGCCGCAAAATCGGTGAGAAATGAGGTTGAGACAGTGAGGTTTGGAACTGAGGTTTAGGAATTTGTCCGTTGGACTTACGTGGGAGATCCGGGAATGGGCAATTGCCTCCCTGGCCCAGAGCTCGGCCGTCGTCCCGACCTGGCGGGCCATGGTGGTGGTGGTGATGACGGGGGGCTCGGCTGGTTCCTAGCCAGCAGAGCCGCCACCGTGCGGCACGGACCCGGATGCGGAGCTGCGGCGGACGATCTTGACGGCGACCACTCTGTCCCCGCCGTGCCCCACCCGCCGGGCGCTGAAGACGTGGCAGCCGGCCGTCGACGCGATCTGCCTGCCATAGTGGAGCGTGTAGTCGCGACCGGGATGCTGGGGGCTGACCATCTCGGCGCTGTCTCCGGCAGTGAAGTTTTCCAGGGCATTGTCCAGCCCCGCGAGAGTCCGGATCGCCGCGTCTGGTACTGCATCGGCTGCGGCGGCGTCGTCGGTGGCAGCGGCAGCAGCGGGCACAGCGGCGTAACGACGCGGTCTGGTGGAGAGGGAGAAGAGGTGATGCCCGGAGGAGGTGTGGATGGCCCAATGGCCTTCGTCCAGCAGCTTGTGCGAGAGCGGCTCAAATCCGATCACCGTGTCTGTGGGATCTAAGCCCTCGGCAGGGCCGTCGAGCATCTCGGCGATAACCATGATATTGCCCTCGTTCTTGATGGCGACACTGTCCGACCAGGGGTCGAAGTACAGCGTGCAGTGGAGTAGCTGGGTGCCCTCTGCGGCCGCTGCGTTCTGGTCTTGACGGGGACGGGCAGCCCACGCCCGGATCGTCGCCCCTGCGACCGTCTCGGACTGGGAGATGGTGAGGATCTTCTGGCTCTGGCAGGACGGGTCTTCGGAGTTGGCTGAGGCGTCGAGCACGGCCTCACGGGGCATGGCTCGAGGGTTGAAGAATCTGGTCAAGTCGGAGCAGCTGACGGGGACGACACGGATGAAGACTGTCTGGGTCGGCACTGCTTCGAGGACGATGCGGACTTCTGGGCCGAGGAGCTCGTGAGTTGCTTCGTTCGACGCAGTTGCAGAAGGTGTAGGGATGATTCCAGAAGACGAAGGTGATGTTGTTCCGGAAGACGTAGGGGTAGTTCCGCGCTCGTTCTGGCCACTTCCACGCTCTGTAGTGATGTCGGGAGACGAAGGAGGAGAAGGGTGTTGCGAGCGACGAGACAGACGAGATATCGAAACACTCGCTTCTTCATCGGAAGAACCAGCTGAGATTGGGTTGAAAGAACTCATACTGAACGTGAGCAGACTAATGACGAATCAACGGGGTAATGGACTATTCAGCTCGTGTAGAGGATATGAAGAAACGACTGAATGAATGCCAGTACTGTGCTGTTCGTATATGGATGATTGACAAACACCTGAGTGAGACTGCTCGAACGAATCTGCGAGGAGTTGGGTGAAGCAGGCGTGTTGATAGAAAAAATCAGGATGAGGGATGGATTTTGATTCCCACAATGAAAATATTTATCCTGGGCTGGATTGTGGGAAATCTCCACTAGGCAGAAAGGCAGAAAGGCAGGTGCGACCCAGATCGTTGGCTTGCGATTGTTGAGCTGAAGGCTATGGACATGGGCAAGGCTGGTTCTGTTCTAACCCAATTTATGTTGCCGTGGTTGCCACGAACCAAACCACCGGATATCAACCTTAACCTCTTATGCATAGTAGCAGCTATCTGACCCATCAGATAACGCAGTATCAAGCTCTAGGAGAGGTGCAGCGGCTGGTTTATTTACATCCTGAATACACCAAACCGAGTATCGCCAGGCCGCACCTCATTGCGACCTGACAGAGCGGCCCTCAGACCAAGGCCCAGATACCGTCTGGTGTGTTGCGGAGGGATGATCCCATCGTCCTGAATAGCACCATCATCCGAGCACAATATTAGCGTAAATGCTCTGCTGCCTACTAGTGAATGCCAAGGCAACAACAGCATGACTGGAGGGCAAAAAAGGGGAAGAGTGAATGAATGAAACGAGAGAAACTCACCCATAGCCTAGCGCTCGAAAACACAGCATCGCTCTCCCTCTCGATCCTCGCCTTGAGCTCCGGATCGGCCTTCTGACCAACCGTCTCCATAACAGCAGCGAGCTGCTCGCCGCCCATGACGCCCACCCTCGCGTTGGGCCACATCCACAGGAACCTCGGCGAGTACGCCCTCCCGCACATGCCGTAGTTTCCCGCACCGTAGCTGCCGCCCACCACGACGGTGAGCTTCGGCACGTCGGCGCACGCCACGGCCGTGACGAGCTTGGCGCCGTGCTTGGCGATGCCGTCGCGCTCCGCCGCGGCTCCCACCATGAAGCCCGAGATGTTCTGGAGGAAGACAAGAGGCAAACCGCGCTGGGCGCACAGCTCGATGAAGTGCGCGCCCTTGACGGCCGACGCGCCGAACAGGATGCCGTCGTTGGCCACGACGCCCACGCGCTGCCCGTAGATGGACGCGAAGCCCGTCACGAGCGTCTCGCCGTACCCGCGCTTGAACTCGGCGAAGCGCGAGCCGTCGGCCACGCGGGCGATGACCTCGCGGATCGGCAGCGGGCGGCGGAGGTTGGTGGAGGCGATGCCGAGGAGCTCGTCGGCCGGGTACAGCGGCTCGTCGTACGGTGTTTGTGTCGTTGTTGTCGAAGCAGCTGTATTGCTACTGTTACGACTACTGTTACTACTACTACTATTACCTGTAGGCCAGTTCAGGTTCGAAACACACCGCCTCGCCAGCACGAGCGCGTGGGCGTCGTCAACGGCAAGGTAGTCCGTCACGCCCGACACCGTCGAGTGCATCTCGCCGCCGCCCAGCTCCTCGGGAGAGACCACCTCGCCCGTGGCGGCCTTCACCAGCGGCGGGCCCGCGAGGAAGATGTGGCCCTGCTCGCGGACGATGATGCTCTCGTCGCTCATGGCGGGGACGTACGCGCCGCCCGCGGTGCAGGGACCCATGACCACCGAGATCTGCGGGATGCCTTGCGAGGACATGCGGGCCTGGTTGAAGAAGATGCGGCCGAAGTGGTCCCTATCCGGGAAGACGTCTGCTTGGTGCGGGAGGTTGGCGCCGCCGGAGTCGACCAGGTATATACAACTATACAGAAATGGCATAGTCAGTAAGTACTAATAAGCGAAGATTGGCGCTGTTGCTGCCGTTGCTCCTGTTACAGAAACGAAACTCGGGCACCGATTCGCTGCTTCAGGGACACCAAGCTTGTTGCCCTATCGCATCACCCATTCTCCCACTCCTCGTCCTCTTCCTTATCTTCATTATCCTCCTCGGCCACATTCGTGTATTAGTAGCACTACTAGTAGAGCAATCAAGAGCCCGCGAGTTGTACTACCAGTATGGAAGGCAAGGAGGAAAGAAAAGAATAACCACCTACGGGAGCTTATTTTGCTGCGCAACCTCCTGCGCCCTCAAATGCTTCTTCACAGTGACAGGGTAATACGTCCCGCCCTTGACCGTGCTATCATTCGCGACTATCACGCACGCCACGCCCTCCACGACGCCCACGCCCGTGATGATCCCGCCCGCGGGCACCTCCGCCTCCGGGTACAGCTCGTGGCCCGCCAGCGGGGACAGCTCGAGGAACGACGAGCCCGGGTCGACCAGGGCGGCCACGCGGTCGCGGGGCAGCATCTTGCCGCGGGCCAGGTGCTTGTCGCGGGCCTTCTGGGGCCCCCCCCGCTGCGCGCGCCTCGTCAGCTCGTCGAGCCGCGCCATCGCGCCGGCCATGAGCCGCTCGTTCTCGCGGTACTCGTCGGAGGACGTGTCCACGGTCGTCTCGAGCCGCGAGACCGCTTCGGCTTGGTAGGACGGCGTGTAGGTCGCGATGGAGCGGACTTGGCTACTACTAGGAGTACTGCCGCCGCGGCCGCCGCGGCTGCTGTGTGGAAGTTGGCACGGGTTGTTGCGAAGGGCGGTGGTGGTGCCAGCGGTGGTTGGTCTCAAGGATGAAGACAGTGATGGTGGTCTCGCGGGGCAGCCGTGGCGGCTCATTTGCCTCCAGAGCTCCCTGGAGGACCTTGTGAGAGGCATTGTAGCTTGAATATGCGGTAATTGAATAAGAAATCAAGACGGGCTAGGTCGCGAGACTCTTCTACAGAAATAGCAGTGCACTAGGATCAAGAAATTAAACGACTCCCGAACGCTCAAGGAATGAATGGCCTTTGATTCTTGAGGTTGAACGAGGGGGAACTTGGCGTCGGGGAGGGATTGGGGATGACGTCCAGGGGAGCTTACCGCGTGGGCCGAGGAAAGCCGCTGTCAGCCGGTGTCCAGCGTCAGCCGAGCACTAAGCCTCGGGGTGGGATTGGTGGGTTGGACAGCATCCCTTGTAGCCTCGTTCACTGTTTCCCGAGGCCTGTGCCAGCCAGCTTGGAATCTCCGGCTACCTCCCCAAACACCAGCTAGCAATTCGGCTCAGCTTCCGACTTTCTCTGCCAACCTCGACAACAATCAAAGCAAAACAGAGAGAGCAGAGTAAATAGAAGCTTAGACTGTACTATTCCTTTTCTTTGCACCTCTCGACTTTCCTGCACCTACCTCGTTCTGCATTGAATCATTTCACCTCTTTTTTACGCCCTAGAATCGTGCATTCATTCGGCAATTGAGAGCTCCCGTCAGCTCCCCCTCCATCACAATGGCGAGCTTGCGGGCGGCCACTTCGCTAGTCCGCCCAATTGCGGGCGGCATCCCTGTCATCCGCCCGTCCACTTCTGTAATCACGACGGCCTCAATCGCCGGCAGCAACAACACCCATTCACAATCAACAACAACAACAGCCTGGAACGGACGCCAATGCCGCTCAGGCGTTGTGCCGGGAGGAGGATGGAGCAGGCTGTTTTCGGGCACCAACCGTCCCCCCGTTGGGCCGAAGTTCCCTTCAAAGTACTTCACCCCATACCCCAGCATTGGAAGCACTAGCTCCAGCAGCAGCAGCAACGGCGACGCCGGTGTCTATCGTAGGACCTTCAGCACCGCGAAGTCCCTCGCCGCCTCGGGCAGGCACCACCCGGTCGGGTTCGTCGCGCCCGACCACGCCGCCCTCGACGAGCTCCGCAACAGCGTGATTGACTTCTGCCGCCGCGAGATCCCCGAGGAGGTCGCCGCGCAGGCCGACCGGTCCAACTGCTTCCCGTCGGGCATGTGGCGCAAGCTGGGCGGCATGGGCCTGCTCGGCATCTCGGCCGAGGAGTCGGTCGGCGGCCTGGCCATGGGCTACCAGGCGCACTGCGTCGTGATGGAGGAGCTCTCCCGCGCCTCGGCCTCGGTGGCGCTCAGCTACGCGGCCCACTCGCAGCTGTGCGTCAACCAACTGCAGCTCAACGCGAGCCCGAGCCAGAAGAGGCGGTTCATGCCCGACCTGATCTCCGGCAACAAGGTCGGCGCCCTGGCTATGAGCGAGAGCGGCGCCGGGTCGGACGTCGTCAGCATGCGCACGACCGCCACGCGCACCTCGGACCGCTCGGGATGGCTGCTTAACGGGAGCAAGATGTGGATCACCAACGGGCCCGACGCGGACATCATCGTCGTCTACGCCAAGACCGACCCGGCGTCCGAGCCGCCGTCGAGGGGCATCACGGCCTTCATCGTCGACACCCGCCTGCCCGGAGCGGCGGAGGGCTTCGCCTGCCTGCGCAAGATCGACAAGATGGGCATGAGGGGCTCGCCGACGGGCGAGCTCGTGTTCGAGGACGTCTTCGTGCCGAACGAGAACGTCCTGGGCGAGGTCGGCCGGGGCGTGCGCGTGCTGATGGAGGGGCTCGACCTCGAGCGGCTCGTGCTCAGCGCGGGCCCGCTCGGCATCATGCAGGCCGCCCTGGACGTGGCACTGCCCTACACGCACAGCCGGCGGCAGTTCGGCAAGCCCGTGGGCGAGTTCCAGCTCGTGCAGGGCCGGCTGGCCGACATGTACACCAAGCTGCAGGCGAGCAGGGCCTACACGTACGAGACGGCGAGGCGCGTGGACGAGACGGGCGAGATACGCACGCAGGACTGCGCGGGCGCCATACTGTACGCCGCCGAGAGGGCCACCGAGGTCGCGCTCGATTGCGTGCAGGTCTTGGGCGGCATGGGGTACACGGAGGACATGCCGGCCAGTCGGCTGCTCAGGGAGTAAGTTCAAGTTTTAGTTTTTTTCTTCCCCCGTCTTTCCCCCTTCCTTCCCCCGCTCTCCCGTTCTACTACGTGCCCTGCCCCGCCCCTCTTATCTGGGGGATTGGAGATTGGGGATTTATTAGGATGGCTGCCCCCGTTCCTCCTTCTCTCCCCGCCTCTTTTCCGCTTCCCTTTTTCTTTGCCCCGTTTTCAGTTTCTCGTCCCGTCTGCCGTAGAGCATGTTACGTCCGTATGTATGTTTTGGCGCCGCCGTAAGAAGGGTCGGCGGGACGGAGCGAGAATGAATAGCAGGTGTGTGGCAGCAGCTGGCGGCTGGCATTCCGTCTTGGTCGTGATACTTGAGAGGGCAAGGAGGAGGTAAGGGTGGTGTGCCTGGATTGGATGGGACGGGACGTGATGCGATGGGTGTGGGGTGCCAGTCCGGACGGTCCAATCCATTCATCATACCCACTCGTCCATCTCCATCTCTGTCACTCTCCTCGCCACCGGCTGTCATTTTTGCCCTCTGGAACCGTCGTCGTCGTTTTTTTTCCTGCCAAGAACGAACCCGTCTTCGACGACGTATGCTAACTTAGGGTGTCCAATCCAGTGCCAAACTGTACGAGATCGGCGCGGGCACTAGCGAAGTGCGGCGAATGGTCATTGGACGATACTTCAACCAGCAGTACCAAACGATAGCGATCTGAACCAACGGACGTCGCAGTACGGGTTGACGTCGGCCCTTCCCGCTGTCTAGGCAGTCCTAGAAGAGGAGAAATACTTACGGAGGGATGGAGGGGGGCCATGGGGGGCTAGAGGAGGACGGAGAAGATAGAGAGACGCGATGGAGTATCGAGTCGCATGCGCATTGGCTTGTGCGAGTGCCGCCTCAGAGTCTCCATCCTTGTCTGGCCATCTCCGAATCCAAAAAGGTGGGTGTGCATGTGCATATGGAAGCAGGGAAGCAGACGGTTGCGTTTTGATGCCACCCGCTATCGGCGGGCGACATATGGCTGCCTGAACTTCTTGCGTTGTCGAGCAAGCAACCGTGGTTTTTTGTCTTGTTTTATTTTTATTTTATTTTTTCTTTCTTTTCTTTCTGCACCTACGGTATTTGTACCTGAGAGACTCTTGCCTGATGGCAGAGACCTGCCTAGAAGTTCAGACGCGCACAGTTTATCTGCCCTAGGACTGCCATAGTGCGCTACGGCGCAAGAAATCCAAAGCATGCATTGATATGTTGGTCCGCTCCCGTCTTCTAGGAGCTTCCGTTGGGCCCGTATCTCTCTTCTCCCTCCGTAGATCGACGTTTCCCCTCACCCCCTCCCCAGCCGGCACGGGACGCGGGCGAGACAGCGGAATACCCTGCATGTTGGTACCGACCTGGTACGTACCTATGTCTCTCTGCACCTCGAGAAACGCAACAAGACTCGGCGATCTCTCGCAGGACACCCCTCTCTGTGTATAGAGTCGCCCTGATACTGTATTAGGCGGGAGAGAGCGGGTTTTTGCACGGGAAGCCTGAGCTGGGTAGGTAGGCCGTTGGCCGGCTCCAAGTAGTGGTGGTGGTGGTGGTACCGTACCTTAGCCATGGTGGTGGCGTGTGTTGTTGTTGGTCGGCCTCGGCTGGCTGCGATATCTGCGGGGTTTTCGGGGCAGAATTCACACACAGTTCGGAACGGCAAAGACTTGCAGGATAACTGGAAAGCATACGGGAGGGAGGGTCAAGTTGTAGAAACAACAAGCAGCACTCACAGAATATACGCCTACTACATACACGCGCAGGGCGGCGCGGCTCGGGGTGTTGTTGGTTCTGCGAGCGTGGGATGTGACGGGATGGGAGCGAGCGAGAGGGGGTCAGCAAGGGGGAAGGGGGGTGCGCGGGCTGGAAGACAGAGCGGCGAAGGAGGAGAGGGCCTACTGTGTAAGCCAACATCAGTTACAACATACCTGCGCATTCGACCGAAGAAGGTCGTCTCGGGTCACCCGCGGCGGACGGCATATACGGAGGCCTTTTTCTTGATTAATATTGTTCTTACGATTTTCTTCTCGCCTTCCCGTCGCCGATCATTGTTTAGGCCTTGGCGTCTGAGGTGGGATCCTCGACCCTTGACCGAGGTAGTGGCAGAACGACATGATATGCATGCAGTCCTCCTTCCATTTTCCATGCCCATACCGCAGTTGATAAATTGATGAAAGAAGGCGAATCACATTCGAAGTAGGGCGTGGCAGGTCTTCTGATGGCTGGCAGCCACCAGCAACACCACGCCATCGTTCATGTACGTCTGTCCTGTCTCTCCGCTCAAAATTAGTTCTCGGTAAATTGATCTTCTCGAATTGCCAGCCGGAACGAGGCCGAGCCTGTCAGAATGGTCAAAACGTCTTGGGTGTCGCCCGACGTACCTGGGTTGGTACTTGGTACTTGATGGGTACCTACCAAGGTTCATACTCACTTATTACACTCTCGTACACGACCGCTTTAATCTTTCTGAGCGCCGGTGCTATATGGTGGTGATGAGGTGCGTCCGAGACATTGTAGTTTGTAGAGCTAAAATCTTACAGAGAGCTCACACACAGGCAGAACAGAGGGGAAGTCGATAGCATGCCCATGTTCCATTGGCTGGCTTACATAGGTGGCAGCTTGCCCGCGCTTTGGATATGTCTTGTGCTGCAAACCCCCGCGTCGGTCTGCATGGGGGGAAGGGAGGGAGGGGGGCCACTTGCCACCCCTTCTTGTCCGAACACGACATCCCGTGCTTGTGCTTCCTTTCTTATCAAAGAGAAGGGTGCCGCCCCGCGGAGCCTTTGGGTGTCTGGGTGTCCAACAGGAAATAAGGCCTAGACTTGTTGCCCCGGGGAACTTCCCTGCCGTTCAATCCAGCCCTACTATCTCTTTCCTGACCCACACCCGCCCGTCAGTTCCCAGCCCACTGTCTCGGCATCCCCAAGAAACTTGACAACGATGCCCAACGGCAGCGCGCTCCAATACACACTGGCTGAACTGGCTTCTGGTGGTCTGGCCCCCAGTCCACTTCCTTGCTGGCTGGCAAGGTTGTTTGGCCTACTAGGTACGATGGTACAAGAGCCGCAAGTGGGACTTGTCTGGCGCGGGAAAGCTTAGTCGGTCTTCACTTGACGCTAAAGCAAGGAACCCGAGAATGCTGTACTTAGGATACCAAATATGATGTGCCAGGGGGAAATTCTGTAATTATGACAAATCTCTCTGCCGTGCTCCTCTTCATTCTCTCCATTCGCCAGGAGCGTGGCCGGCCTCGGAGCCTCGCTGACTGTAGCGTCTGCTTTTTCACGATTGTCCGCTACCTCCTGAAGCCAACGGCCTCGGCCTCTCGGGATGCCAAATGTAGCATCTATCATCTATCCGTCCCGTCCTGAAGTGGCGCCATGATGACTTCAAGGCCCATTGAAGGAAAAGCGGTGCGGTTGCATCATCATCATCCCGCAGAGAGAAAGGGTGGCGGCGAAGACAACAAGGTCGACGCAGCCACTGTACAGAACCAGCCTCCGCTACTGCTTCCGGCGAGAGCTACAGGAAGCAAGCCACTCGCATAGGTACCTGTCCTCTACCTGCTTTAAGCCCGCTCGCTTCGATCCATTACGAGACACCTTAAAGTTTAGGTAGGTAGCCGAGATTTAATGAGGCAGTACAAGCAGGCGAAGCAATAAATGTCAAGTCAACGGCGCTGGCAGGAGGTCTACTAAAACGACAAGAGGGGAGGAGAAATTGGGGGAGAGAGAGAGAGAGAGATGATTTCGCGGTGTAATGCACGTCCACGTGGCGGCAGGCAAGCCGCCCAGCCCGCTTATCAACGATCGTGCGAGAACGATGCAAGCTTTCCCGCCCCGGACGCCGGAAGGGGCTTCCGCGGGGCTTCTCGCCAACGGGCCGTAGCATTGTACCGGATTTGATCAAGGTCCCAGTCTCAGCCGGCCAGCGGCTTTACAGGGGGGGTGAGAGTGAACGAAGGGTGGGCAAGGAGGCAAAGAGGCAAGGACGGACACTGGACGGACGGGTGACGGGTGATGGGTACTTTACATAGAAAACTGGGAAACGGCAGAGCGGGTGGGTGGCGCGTAAAGAATATGCACTTGGAACAGATCTAGGCTGTGCGTGATGTGCATAGGTACCCAGATAGATGTCAGAGACGAGAGGACGAGAGGTTTCCCCGTCGACGTACAGCATTGGAGAGGCGAGCGAGGCGAACGAAATTGGGGGGGAAATGCGGGCAGACGGGATGGTGGTGCCAAGGCGGCTTGGGTGGCAACTGGCTCAAGTTGCTCTCCGTAAGTTGGAGAAGTTGCCCAAATTCAAAATCGACATAACACCCGGCTTCCCTCCAGGGCAAAGCCGACCCGCCGTCGTACAACCTAGAACGCTTCCCGCTTTCCGGGCCGTGCGGGATTGTGGCGACTTTCCCCTCTCCGCGTCGGCCAGGTCGAGTTCGGCAGAGAGTGAGGGGTGAGGGGTTCGAGATACTATGTTGAGGGATGTGAGGGCTGGAGAGAGTGCGAGGGTGAAGGGGTGAAAGTGAGGAAAGACGGGGCCACAACGAGGGGGTTACGGCTGGCGCACGCGTTCCGCCGGCATCGGTCGTTAAAATTTGGAATCGCTGGATCGTTGCTTTGGAATAGGGGATAATGCAGAGAGAGAGAGAGAGAGAGAGAGAGAGAGAGAGAGAGAGAGAGAGAGAGAGAGAGAGAGAGAGAGAGAGAGAGAACAATCTCTCGGAACGATTGATGCTGTGTAGTACTCGACGAGAGCTGCAACTTCGCAGTTCGCACCGCCACGACCAAACGAATGACTTCGGCGAGCTACCACAGTGTGCCGCCACCCACGTCNGAGAGCTGCAACTTCGCAGTTCGCACCGCCACGACCAAACGAATGACTTCGGCGAGCTACCACAGTGTGCCGCCACCCACGTCTGCCCAGATTCAGCTAAACACCACAACCGAGCACTCCGAGATGGTCGGATTCGGATCCCAAGACTGGAGGACTCGGCTAGGACAAGGTCAAGGGACGGTGGGGCCGTCTGATCGGTGAAAGGATCAGATCGGTCAATTGCTGACACGATCATGGCCGTCTCCATGCTTGCCGGACTTTCTGATCACTCACTCCATCTCAAGTCAAGCTTGTCTCAACGTTCCATAAGAAAACCGAAGGGCACGGTGCAACTCGACATTCAGGGGTGTCCCTTGTTGGGCTCTCAATTCAGTGGTTTCCAGTCTTCGGTCTCTCTCATCTCTTCTCGTCTTTGGTTGACGGATGAGATGGATGGGATGGGATGGGATGAATGGGATGGATGGACAGGAATGTCCGGCATTTGTCTGCCGAACCACTCACCTCATTACACGTAATAAACTGATGCCCGCAGATAAAAGAGGCAGGCAGGAACAACTCATCGTACTGTAATTTGTCGACCCTTAAAGCTAAAAGAGATGGTGTGTGGTAGAAGTGTGGTTGGATGTGTGGATATGTGGATGTGTGAATGTGTGAATGTGTGAATGCTGCTCTGGCTCGTTGGATGAAATTCTTCGCTCACATATCAGGGAGGGTTGGATGATGCACCCACCCACCATCAGCCACAGCAGCACTCTCACAGCGGAGTTACGGCGGAGTGCACCGCTGGATATCAGTGCCTTCATGCAGTGTCAGACAAGTTTGGTTTAGTGGGGGGCCCCCCTGTAACCGTGCCCCCTGTCAGTACTACCCATGGACCGGTGAGAGGGCCCTGGCACACCGGGAGGTCATCGAGCAGAAGCATGCTGTTTCTCAAACTCATTAGTTTCTCCCCGTTCTTTCTTTGCTGTCGTCTCCTCTCAGTCCCGGCTCCCCTCCTCCTCTGGTTATTGCGGATCACCACGTCTATCTTAAATTTCATTCCCACTCATAGTACCCGATAATACCAATGGCAATCGTACAACGTAGTATGGGTTTCAAAAAAAGGGGCTTTCAGAGTCCAGACGAGTTTGCCGTCCACACAACCCATCATCCACCCTCTCGTTCCCCAGTACACTCCTCTCAGCACTAGTTGAGCACTACAACTATACGGCGGTCACTCCAGTCCCCGTCACTTAGTGCTTGAATACCCGTGTAGGTACCTACCTACCTACCTACCTACTTACCTGCCTTTTAGTGCCTACTTGCCAACATGAGAAGCATCATCAAGGAAAGGATGTGCCGATTCTCGCTCTGACACAACGCAAAGACACAATATTGCCCTCTCACCGGTCGACGGCATGATTCACCGATCGACCTGGCGTTAAAAATCGTACTGTGAGTGGCTGGCTGGAAGCAATTTATACGGGTGCTTGCTTTTTTTTTTTTTCTTCTTCTTCTTTCGGGAATGAGTGAGGGAACGAAGCGTCCTGCTTCGGGCCGCGGAGGGTGTTGTTGATGAGGCAGGCAAGCTATGCTATGTCAACAGTACGATCGACAGTACGAGGACTGAAGTGCGGGCAGGCAAAGGGGCCAGGCGAGGACTAAAGGGGTGAGTGAGGAAGGAGGGGTGTAGTCGATAAGCGACATGGAGGAAGTTCACTATTGATTGCAGAGAACCGCACCCTCACGTCAAAGTGCTACTTCTGCTTCTTCTTAATGCCGCCTACCTTGCTGCTTGCTGCTTGCTACTTGCTTCGTGGTTCGCGGTCCGTTCCTCGCGGATCTTTCCTTGCTGAGATCGGACTGGTGAAAATTGAGGGGACGAGAGATCTCCCTTCCGCGATACTCCATATAAGAGCTCCAGATCCGTCTCCATCGTCTCCACGAGTCCATGCTGATCTGCCGGGTCTCCCCTCGCACATCCAAAGAACCAAGGCAGGCAAAAAACTTCTCGTCCATATCTCATCGTCCTCAGTCAAGCTTTCTCAGCGTCCGAGGCGTACAGCTACCACCAGGCGGCACACACGCGACTCGTCCCCTTCTTGAACTCATAGCTCGCACCCAGACTCCAGTGCCCGCTCCAGTGCCCACTGCCCACCCTCCCACAGTCTGAGTCCACGCCATCTGTCTCCACCTCGCCCACCGTGCCCTTTCCACCCCCTTGCGGGCCAAACGGACACGCCGAGAACTGCTCTTACCCACCACGAGGCCCCTCGGCCCAAGCCAGCGGCTCAAGCAGATCCAAAGGTATCAACGTCCCCACCCAGTCCCAGCAAGACCCTCCTAGCCTCCGTACCTGCATCGACGCCCCGACCTCACACCTGCAGAACCACCCCAGAAACACTGGCCATACCGACCTCTCTCACCTACCAGCCTTTCATCTACACCGACGTGCCCCAAGTCAACCGCCCCAGCCTCGTACTCGTTAAACAGTGCGTTGACCAGAGAGAGCCGTCCCCTCGATCATATAAGAAGCACATATTATTGGCTTACCTTCCTTTTCAGGCGAAGCGAGGAGCAGGTCACTCACAACCGTCCACCCAGATACCACTACAGGCACTCACCACTCACCAGCTCGCACCTACCAGCTACCTAGTACATAATCACAAGCAGTAAGAACGACTGGCGGTCCACCAAAGCACCAGCAGTAGCGGCGGCGGGTGTTGTTGTTTCCCAGGTTGGCGAGAACAGCCGGCCCGGTTTTGTGTTTAACCCCTCCCTTCGCTACTACCCACCCAACCACCAAAAGGTCTGACATTTCCTCGCTTTCTCGGCAGTGGCGGCGGCGACTGCGGTCATGCCAGCTCCTAACAAGAGACTGAAGACGGGCAGCTGTCCTGAGGTTGAAGTGATCAGCTCTGGAGAGATCAGCTCCAACTTCCCAAGTCCGCCTCAAGACGAGAACGACGTGATCCCAGCTACTACCACTACCAAGCCCCCTGCTGTCAGGAAGAGTAAGTGAACGAATCCGTTCCCGTTCCTCCCCTTTCCTTTCTTTTTCTGTCTTGTTTCCCTACCTTCCTTGCTGTGCAGGTACGGAACACCATGAAGATACCTGGTACTGAACATCATCCCCGAAATATCACCCATCAGCCCAAGATATTGCCACCAACGCCAACACCATCACCATCAGCATGTCAGGCACCAAGAGGGATGTCTTGGTGGAGCCCTCCGAGAACGCTTACTACGGGAAGGAGGTGAACCACGGCCTGGACATGGAGGACATCGACCGGAACATGTTCTTCACGCCGTCGGAGCGGCAGACCGTCTCCTGCGGGGCCGCGTCGGTGGACCTCAGGCGGGGCCGCATCCTCAGCATGTTCAACAAGAAGCTCGGCATCGCCCAGCTGCCCAAGGGCCGCAAGCAGATCGGCGAGGGCCAGCTCGACGCCGCCCTGCGCGAGACGCTCGAGGAGAGCGGCATCGCCGTCAAGCCGCTCGCCCTCAAGGTCGCCACGCGGGCCACTCGCCTCGACGAGACCAAAGAGCAAGCCGCCGCTGGTTCTGGTTCTGGTGGTGGAGGTGGTGGTGGCGAGGGGGGAAAGAAGGAAGACGTTGTTAACGGCAACAAGAACAAGCCGCCGCCGCCACCCCGCGTCCCGGACAAGGACGTGACCACGGACGTGCTCAACAACGAGTTCATCGGCGTGGTGCGCTACCCCGACCCGCAGAGCCAGACCGCCGGCACGCTCAAGTCCATCTACTGGTACGCGGCCACCTTCGACCTCGACGACGTGCTCGCGCTGGGCGACCAGCGCAGGGGCGAGGACAAGTTCGTCGTGTGCGCCTACGGCGTGCGCGACACCATCGACCACCTCCGCTTCGAGGCCGAGCGCGACGTCGTGCGCAAGCTCGTCGCCGACCTCGAGGCGTCGGGCATCGAGATGGCTCCGGATCCCAGCACCGGGTCTCTTACCTCGGGCTCTGATCTTTGATAACAAGTTCCGACGACATTCTGTTGCCCACCACCTACCCACCCACTCTTAACACCACCACTTTGAACCGACCACCAACAAACAACAACCTGCTACATCACATCGAAAGGTCCACTGGAAGATTGACGGCACAGACGGACGGCTTTTTTTACTCGGGCGATGAAAGATGGCGAAGTAGCACATGCCCCGGCCGGGGCATCACGACCTGTTACGAACTTCTCTTTTCTTTTAATTTTTTTCTTTTTTGGCCCCCATGCCTTATCTCGTCCTTTGCCCATCGTGCAAAAGAACTGTATCATAGGTGTCATTTCGCTTTTCCCTTTCCTTTCTTTCTCTCTCTCTTCTCATTTCTCCTTTGTGCACTGCTGCTGCTTGAACCGCAACTGTTTACTGGTGCTGCTGCTACTGGTGCTGCTGCTACTGATGCTGCTGCTGCCACTACCACCTCGGTATCTCCTAAGGTAATGCTGGAGTCTGGAATGGAAATCAGGGGAGGAGAAAACGCAAGGCCGGGCAAAAGAACAGGTTGGTTGTATCGGAAATAAGCGCCGGGCAAGATCCCCTTTCCTCTGTCTCTCTCCTTTTTTTGACTCATCATTATTCACAAATTTCGAACACGATATTCTAACCTTTGGGCACAAACGCACTGATGATCACTTTGTGCAAAGGCTCCTCTCCCGAGGCAGAGAGAGAGATGGTGGCACAAGAGGGTGTGATAATCTGCGCAATAATACGTGGTGAACCACTATTTTCCTTTCCCTTTCTCATGCCCTTCCCTCCTTCGCTTGTTCTGTCAAAACGCATCAGCCCCCCACTATGTCTCTTCGTCCTATCTACCTACTTTCCTTCTGCATGATGCTTGATCATATCATCGAAATATTGTCGCGGCAGCGGCCGTAAGATATCTCTACTAGTGCCTACCTTGGTAGACGAGCGGCCTCCCAGAGACACAGCCATCAGACGAGATGCTGCTTCCTCACCTCTCAATCCTACATATCACATTTTGCCTGCCCAGAACGCTCTAACGCATAAAACACCATGTCCTTGTCCATACCGCCCTATCCCCGAGAGGCGGAGATCTTAAGACCTTTAACCCCTGATCATATTCAGGACATCCATCCACCAGGCCCCGTCTAGACCCTGTAGTCTGGCAATCCTTCACACCTCATGCCAAACACTCACACCTACAACTCTTTTATCCAAAACGCCAAAGCCCAAAAAGGAAGCCTTGAAAATCAATTGCGAGTTACGAGATGATAAAAAAAACTGCCTTCCAGCTTTCCTTCGCCTGGGTGTGAACCAGGGATCGATGGATGGGATGCTGATTTCAATGTCCATGCAGTATTACAAATTACTGTGCTGGAGCGCACTCGCTGGGAGGAAATGGCTTCCTTTGCCTGCCGGACTCGCTATCCAACCCCTGCGGTCGGATCTTGGCTTGCATTCAAGCCCCTAACCGACCAGGAGGCCAGGCCCTGAGCGTCAGAGCTGACCGCGTGGTCTTTTAAGGTGAAAATTCCCGAGCAAAGAAAGCAAGGAGGGAGGGGGACGACGCAGCAGCATCAGGATTCAGGATTCCCATCACAGGACACAGACAGACGAAGCTCGTGCAAGCTCAAGCACAAAGTAAGCTACAGTACGTTTTAGGCCTAGCCCGCTTGTAGGATGCGACTCACAACAAGTGGTCGGACTTCTCATCAGTGATGTTTTCGTGCGCACGTACGAAAGCCATCCTCGTAAGGCCAACAAATCAAGTTCTTGATCAAAGGGACACTCAGTACCTAACATATAGCACCCGTGACTTTGCGAGGATTTATTTGTCCGACGCATACAAGAGACGAGGAAGATAATAAGTTCTTTGATCTCATTCGCTCACTGCGTGAGCAACATCAATCACTTTCAGGTACCGGATCCCCCGCCCTCACTCCTTCCGAGGAGGTGCCTTTTCCTCCAGCCCGAGCATGTACCCTGACTCGTTCGTCACACCCTCTTTCCGCGCCGCAAAAAAACAATACCCTTTCTCACCGGTCTGTTCACCGATTCCCCAGAGTTCCCAACTTTGGTGCAATATATGGAAATGGAGGGGGCGTGATGAGAAAAAGATGTATGTATTATTTCTTTTCTTTTAATTTGTTTCTGGTGATGCTGATGGTGGTGTGGGAGGGATGAAGTTCAGTGGCTGGCTGGGTTCCATTGGTTGGTTGGACTGGCTGGCTGGCACCGCCCGGCTGGCAACGGGCGAATTGCGACGGCCCTCCCTCGTCCTCGAGTCCGGCGGTGAGCCAAATGTGATACCACGCACCGTCCACTGCTCGACCGGTGCGCGGTATTGGCCGGGATCGAGGGTGATGGTGTATAACGGACGGAAGCACACGTCCGGCGAGACGATTCCCACGCCGCAGCCACGCAGACGTTGGTAGGTTGGTTTTCTATTTCCCCTCGTCTTCACACCTTCACCGGGGGGACGCCACGTCCCTGACCGGTCATCGTCTCGGGGTGCAAAAGCAAGCCACCAACTGCGCTGTGACCCCTTCGGCGGTCTCTATCTCTTTCGCATGGCCCTGCCTCTTTTGCTCAATGTGACGGCCCGAGGACTGGACGGACCTTACCTACGCACACACACATCAATCCTCCTCCTTTCGAGTTTCGGTCCCTTGCTCCTCCCTCTTCATTCTCTACAAGGTCTTTCTTTCCAACCGGCCTTGGCGTTTGGGCTCTGGGCTCTGACAGAGAGGCAAACAAGGCGGCCAAGGTGACCACCCGTGGTCCTCCCCCCCGCTCATCCCGCGCCGCTGGGGTTACACAAATCGCTGGACTGACTGCGTCTCACGACAAGGTGCCAGCCAGACAGACAGGGCACTGTCTAGGCGGACCTTCTCTTACCCCGTTGCCTCTGCGCAGTGTTACACATCCCACTTCATCACAGAACATACATATCGACACGGCTCGCTCAGGGTCGGGGCGGGCACCGCTATGGCTGTCAAGCGATATGACCAGGGAGGGGCTTCGATGCTCCCAAACTTCGGCGAGAAGCATGCACCATGCATACATACATGACTGCCTGCCTGTGATGCCACGCGAACAAGGCAAAGCGGTCTGAGAGTCTCTCTTCTCCTCTCTGTGTCTGTCTGTTCGGCTAGCTGCGGGCCTGCCGAAGGAGCTGGCCTCCAACAACAAAGCGGCACCCTCCGTCGGGCGAGTGTGGATCTCATCACATCATCACCAACCGCCCGGTTGGGATGGGAGAGCACGGTTTTTCCTCTTCGATATCACCGTTTTGACCGTTCATCACAGTTCTACATTGGCCAGGCCGTTCGTTCATTCTGCAGCTCGCCGAAAGACGGGTTGAACGAGGAACAGACATGCACACGCCCCTCCTCTCGCCAGGCAGGTCGGCCCTTCTATAGGGGTTCGTTCGTTCCTCGTCACATACGACCTTGGCGGCTGGTGACCAAGCGGCTTCGCCAGGGGAACCAACTTTCGTTATCTTGTGTTCGGACGTCGTGATGCTGATGCCTTCTGTTATGGATCCAACAACAGGCACAGGGCCTACATGCTGCCTGCCTGCCTACTTGCTCGAGCCAACCAACCGCCGTGCATTCCATGTCCCTGTAGCGGAGGGGGTATTCGCCGGACATGGCGTAGACGGAGGAGTCCTTCGGTGTAACGCAAGAAACAGTCTTGTCGGCGTCGATCCCCTTGCGGAGAGCTGAGGAGAGTGCCTCGCCAGATGCGGTGTCGAGGCGACTACAGGTGCAAGCCATGCTTGGATACGCTGGCTTTGCTATTCGCTGGCAAACGAGGTCTTGTGCTAGCACTTGGTCTTGTAACGCTATTGCTGGCGGGCGGGGGCAGGAAGTCTTTTATTTCGAACCGTTATCTAGGTGCTCGTCAGGATTCTTCTTCTTTCCCAGCTGGGCCTCCTTCTCCATCAGATACTCCCGAATCTTAGGCAAGACTCTGAGATCGGTTTCACGCTTCGCGAGTCCCGACCCGTCCTCCTCCACCCACTCCTCAGTTCCTCCCTTGCACCCCAACTTCTCTCCCTCTCGCTTGCACGAGTCGAAATCAATAACGACGGGGTTTCCCCCTCCGTCCATCATGACATTTGACGGGTTTAGATCGTTGTGGACGAGGCCTAGCTGGTGCAAGTGGTGCACGCCTGCCTCAATCCCCTTCATGCAAAGGTCCACGTCGAGGGGGCGACCCTCCTCCAGCCACTCAGGCAGGGTCATGGTGTACTTGACGAAGCATAAACCAACGACCCTGCCATCCATGACAATGCAGCCATAATAGTGCGCGATGTTCGGATGCGGATGTTCGGATGCGGATGTTCTCGTAGGATCTCGCACGCTTCCGCCTCGGTCAGGATCTTGTCGCCTACCCTTACAGGCACTATGGTCCCAACATCGTAATACAGCAGGCTCGGCCGCTTCACGTACGAATCTCGAGGCAACGGCGAGGGGGCTCGAGTAAGCCAGTGCTCGAAGTCAGGCCAGACACTGGCAGCGGGGATCGGGACGAGGTCTAGTCCGTCGAGGTCGAGTTTCCAATCGTTAGGAAGACGGCGGCTAGTGGTTGCGTAATAGTATTCATCCTGGTTTCGTCGGAGAATAATCTTAGTTGGTCAAAGATCCAGTCGTCGTCCCGTTCGATATACACTTCGCCCTTTTGGACACATATCATGGGGGACTGACTATTTTACTAAATTAGACGCAAGTCGTTGACGCAGGTACCTACCTACCTAGCTATCAGAAACCAGAGTACTTCCTAAAAAGAAGACTTACATTTGAGAAATGTCGGGAGAAGGGTTAGCCATGATGGTTTCGCGGAGCGTCTGCGAAGCTCAACAATGATGGTTAGGGGGTCAGACACGCGAGGATCATCACAACTTCGGCGCTGGTTCAGGGCTGACTCGGTCTCCTGCACAGGAACGGACACAGTAGGCGACTCAGGCCGACTCCGCTGCAGAGTCCCAGAGTGGAGACGAAAGGTGGGTATTATCATGAACATGCTGTCAGCCAGAACCTCAGAACCGCTGACAACCATGCTCCATGCAAGGCTCTTCTGGTCGTCGGTTCGGTACCCTATCCATGGAGCTGGGAGTCATTTGTTAAATTTATTTATCTTTTCTCCCCCCGCCGCTCGGCCCTTGGCCCTTGTCGTCCGTTGTTCTGGGAGACGGGCTTTTTTTTTTCGCCCTGTATGAGGTTACATGATTGTTCGTTGGGTCATTTTGCTTGGCATGTTGGTGACGACACTGCAGGTGCTGTGGTACTGGTATGCATCCAGGGGAGGAGGCTGAACTGGACTGTCTGTGCCATCTCCTCGTGCCCAAGTCCCCTTACTTTCGGACGAGCCACTCACAATGCTTCGGAGAACCAAACTCTCAAGCCATGCCCGAGATGGCTACCACTGCACAATTCGGACATGTCTCCTGGCTTCATCAACACCTTCCTCTCCCATTTTTGTTGGTTACCTCTCTATGACTTCTCAGCTGCAGGTTCCGCCGTGCCTGCCTGACTTGCCCTTGCCCCTTTTCTCCATTCCCCTCACACCCCTCACCACCCGTCGTCCGGTCCCCCACGTGTTTACTTGGTTCGGCACATGCAAGTCGACTAAAATGGAAAGCACGTTACGCGAGGGGAAGTGCGCAAACTCGTCACGCCCAGACAACGCAGACCACGGCGGGCAAGATGTTTTGTGAAAAAGGAAGGCGGCCGTGATTCTCTCCTGCAGTCGCCCTTGCCTCGTATCCCGCAGCAAACCGACATGCACCTCGTCCTAACTTGCCCGATTCGGCCTCTCAGGAGACCAAGCACTTTGACAACGGAGGCAAGCACGGGGATATTGGGTGGATGTGACGACGAAAATCACAGACGGGCACCTGCCGCTTCACTGTGCGACACTGATTCTCGGAGAGGGTGTGAAAAGCAAGCAAAAAAGGCAATGGCAAGGGTTGAGGGCCGCCTTCGGGCTGCTGTTGGCGACATCCACGACTGCTCCAACCCAGTCTGTTAACATGTCATGATTGCTTCGAGATACGAGGTTCGGCGCTCGCCTAATGACGAGTTGTCCCATGCAGAGAACGTCTGCTGAAAATATACGCGAGAGTATTGGGGAAAAAAAGGGGAGACATGCCCGAAGCCCCTCGCATCGTAGTGCACCAACCAAGAGGTGGGAGTGTTGGGCTCTGGAGGTTCCTGCCCCTTTTTCCTTACCCAGTGCGCGGGAAAGAAGCCATTCGTCGTTGCGTGACTCAGTGGCTCAAGCCCGTCCCTTCCCACAGCTGGTGCCAGTCGCAGCACTCGCACGCACTGCTCCTTCCAATCCAGGGTCCTCACAACGGATTCCTCTTGCCCTACCATTTCCTCGCCGCTGCCGATGACGTCAGTGACATCCAATCCGTGGAGCACCTCTTCCCTTGAGTTCGCGCTTGCGTTCTGGAAAGTTCAGCTGGAAGGTACGAGGAAAAGTGGTGAAAGAAAAAGGGAAGAGGGGCTTGGAGAGACGGAGTTGAGGGCACCGCCAGCAGCGGAGTCGGTGGGCCAAGTTGATGGTGCCGTAGGGTTGCTCAATTCCATCAGTTTCTGGCTCGAGCGGCAATCTCAGGGGCCTATGGCAACGGTCGCTACATTGTTCGCTCTTGTCATTCGAGTGGAGCGCTGGAGAATCTTCAATGCGGGAAATATCTCTGGAAATGGGTTCGTCCCTCACAGCAATCTATCCGTGGAGGCGTGACAGACGACACGGTGAGCGTATTCTTGCGAGTCTGCGGCAAGGCTTGTTTGTTCCTCTGACGGAAAGGGAGTTCCTCCCGAACGAGGTGGACCTGTGGTCTCCAGGGGGAGGGAGGGAACGAGGCGGATGATTGCGCAACGGCACGGTCAGGGGCTTCTCTCCCTCGAACTTTCTTGTCCCTCTAACACACTCGGTGTGAGTCTGTCTCTAGAACTCCAGATAGGCAAACTAGAGGAGAGTGAACCTGGCAGACTGGAAGAGACAACGTCTTTGTTATCATCACTGCGCATGAGGAACATAAGAACAAAATAACTCCATATACGCAGGGCAGGTTGGAGCCAGAGATGGGTAATGAAGGACAAGGAAACGCGTGAAAGAAGATGCCCAGGAAAATCTCAGCATGGGGCAAGTCCGAGAGTGACGAAATAAAGGAGGCAGAGAAGATGATGCTAATAATGGGGAAGGTATCAAGGAACCAAGGTAAACATAAGAGACAACTGTCGCAACCTAAGGCTCCAGTGCTCTTCTTCCGTGACCACCGACTCTAGCAGTCCTCCCGCCCCGAACCTCCTCGGCGGCCGACCCGGTAGATCTGACACTGCAGGCCGTCTCTCGTCCGCCCGCGATGATGGGGAGCGGCACAGTGTAGAGGATCCCCGCGTATAGGTTGAGGCCGGCCTGCAGGGGCCACACACTCGGCCGGTGTCACGGTAATCTGTGACCAGTCTCTAGTCTCTGGTCTCTGGTCAGAGAAAGACTGGAGAGAGGCCATCACGGCAGACGGCCCTATACTGTCGGACAGATCTACAACTTGCTGAAGCAGAGTGAGGGAGAGGGTGATGATAGCCCTTAATTCGTTCCATCTAGGCTCAGCATTGGGTACAGCTAACGAGTTCATCGTCAGTATTGCCTGACCGGGCCGCTCAACGTGGCATTTCAAATTCGAGTACGCAGGGCGATCAAATCTACCTTTTACTGAACACAAGCAGCTCGCAATCCTCCTCGGTCTGACCGAGTGGCGAAGCCGAGACCGACGACGGGGGACGGTGAAGGGAGGCGAGCCTCGGGGGCTGGAAGACCCCGGAGCAGCACCGTGAGGCTTCCAGTCACGCCGAGAGCACAGCGGCGAGCACGGCCCCAATGCTTCGGAAGTCGCTGCGGGCCAGGTTAGCTACCTACTGTCGAGTACCGGAGGTGGTGCAGCGGTTATGGCCACCAGCATTGTTGCCTTCCGCCTCCTCCTCCTCCTCCTCCATGTCCGGCTTGGGCCCATTGAGCACGTGGACGAGTCCATGGTAAATCTCGTCTCCATCGCCGTAGCGAACCCTAGGACCGGCGCACGAGGAGCCGGGTGGGCACGGGGCCGGCCGGCCTAGCGTACCGGTGGTGATGGCTGGTGCTCTTCGTCGAAGGACCAGGGGGGGGCTGCTGGGAGGCGACGGCAGGGAGGGAGGAGGCGACACTCTGGAAGAGGACGCGCTGGGAGGCTCCTATGTAGCGGATGGAACGGAAGTTGGTGGAGCATTCCATCCGGCAAGGGAGGACCCGGAGGAGAGAAGGATGGAGAGCACCGCTGGTGAGGCAGATATGCCAAGGCCCAGCAGGGCGACTTTGGCTGCTGTGCAGTATCTTCCCTCTCTATCTCCATGGCAGCCAAATAGTGGGCGGGCTGTATAGGCTGCCAGGGGTCAATATCAGTAGCGGTCGTGGAAGCATCTGCCCTCTTATCTCCGTGGTTCAGGAGGCTAGCACATTCCTAGCCCATTTGCCGTGGTCTGATCCGTCCTATGAAAGCCGTTAAACCGAACTATACGTACGCCTGCTGCCTATTCGAAGCACATGGGTGAGATGGATGCACGAGCTCTCCTAGGCTCGAACTGTCGACACTACCTCATAGGTTGTCACCGCCGGGTAGGTTAGATATCTGTCCGCAAACCGAGCCCCATAGTTTGAGGCACATGCAACTTACAGCAGCACCGCCGGTCCATGCCAAGCTTTCGGGAGGAGCCGCACCAGTCATAAGGTATGCACCTAGTAAGCCCTCGGTATAGGAGTATATGCAGAGGGAACTGCTTCAGGATCTGTTCGTTTCGAATGTATTGAAGGAAGACCCTTGAGGCAGCCGTGTGCATGCCGTCTATGGTTTTACTCAGCGCTGTACAGTATTAGACAACGGACGATGACATCACAGCGCCGAGGATGAAGGGGGAGCATAGAACTCGGCAGATCAGGGGGATTCGATATCTCCGCGTTCAGGTCAGGCAGTTTTAAACCAAGAAGCCGGAGATGGGATTCAAATGCATCTCGCCGCCGCCGATATGTCAACCATTATATGAAATACGGGCAACGTAACAGAGACTCGCGATCTCGAGTTCAGCCGCGTCAACTCGGATTCTAGCACACATGGTACCAACATCTTCAGCGTATCCACAGCGCCTTCCACGATAGCGAGGGGAGACGCCGGAGCAACAAATCCGTGTCGGCGGAGCCAAGCGCGGGGCACCTGCTGGTTGGGACATCCGATAGCAGCTTCCACATCCCCCGCCTCCTCCTCTTCGTCTTGTTTTAAGAACGGCCGTCTTCCCATCGCCCTCACCATAGATCTAATTGTCGTCGATATCGCTGGCGACGGCTACCCTAACTCTGCGACACAGATCTATTACTCCAACCATTACTACTCCAACCATTGTTGCTCCTACAAACATCTTCTCGACAACCGCCAAGATGTCGTCGACCATGCCGGCGACAGCTGGCCACAGCCAGCCGTGCTGCAACATCCCTCCAGTTGTGTCTCATGGATACTACGCGCCCCAGGGCTCCTACGAGGAGCTCGGCGGGCTGAAGACGTGTAATTGCCTCTACCACGCCCTCCCCATCAAATCAATGGCTACCTACCTAGGTAGGTACCTACCTAGGTACTTTGGATCATATTGGGAGCAACAGGAGGTGCTAACTGTCAAGCAGACGCCACCGGACCGAATGACGCCACAAAGGGCATTCTCGTCATCTCTGACATCTTCGGGTGGTTCGACCAGACACTCCAGGGCGCCGACATCCTCGCCACCAGTGACGAGAACCACAAATACAAGGTTTTCATGCCGGACTGGTTCGATGGAGCGGCATGCCCGACTGACTGGTAAGTCGTTCGCCCGAGCGTCCCCCTCTCTTCTAATGAATTGGGTGATCCCTGCCTTCGGGGGGCAGACGAACGCACGCCTGTGAAAGTAGCCTCGACTGACTGAATCGTGCCTTTTCCAGGTACCCTCCGGACACCCCAGAGAAGCAAGCCTTCTTCAGCCTCTGGCTCAACGAATTCCAACCATCCGGAACGGCCGCGAGCGTCCCGGCATTCGTTGCGCTGTTGAAGGACAAGTACCCTGATATCAAGTCCTGGGGCATCCTTGGGGTGAGATCTCCTTCCCGCCGTTTTCCTTCTCATTCTAGCTCATCTCTCTTCCAGCACCGTTTTGTGTCCGGAGCCCAGCCAGTTACCTAGGTACCTAGGTAGCTAGATATGACGACCACCAACCCGCTAACGCCTATGTTTCCCCTCCTCAAAAAAAACAATAGTACTGCTGGGGCGGCAAGATCGTCTCCCTCGTGACGTCTAGCGATGACAACCCGTTCAGCATCGCCGCCGCGATCCACCCGGCCATGGTGGAACCCAACGACGCCAACTCGATCAAGGTGCCGCTCATCATGCTCGCGTCCATGGACGAGGACGCTAAGGCCGTCAAGGAGTTCGAGGACACGCTCACGGTGCCCAAGCACGTCGAGGTCTTCCCCGACCAGAATCACGGGTGGATGGCTGCTCGAGCCGACCTGACCGACTACCGCGTCAAGGAGGAGTACTTCCGGGGCTACAAGACCGTCCTCCAGTTCTTCGGCGAGAACTGGAAGTAAGCCTCGTATTCGTTGCACACTTTCATGGATTTTTGGGCAGGGGCAGCAGCATTGTTGTCTGGTAGGAAGCCATTTTGGGGAGGGCCAAACAGTCTTACGGCTTGCGGGCAACTCCGTACCTACCTAGCCTCGCGCTACCTTCGTGTGTTCACAAAATTGAACCTCCGATCATATTTAAGAGAATCGAATTCGAATTTACCTACAGAGAGATAGCCTAATTCTTGCCTTGGGTGATTTGCGTGCTCAGTCTCAGGACTGAGACCAACATATCACTTCCCTCCTGAATGCGCATGAATGCGCACCCTTCTCCTCTCAGGACATGGCCCAAGAGCGAACAGAGAGAACTTGGTAACTGCGCAGCTGCGAATTTTTGATGGCATTTGTTTGGACCAGCAGGACTGACGTGTCCCGCCTGGCGCGTTGCATTGCAGATATTGCTGCGGCTGCCCGCTTCCATAATGAGCTTTTCGATTCCACGCTGGACGCTGATAGGTGTGACTAGGGCCTCAGAAGTAGGTCGGAATCGAGGACCCGCCGCGGCCTCAATTCCTTTGGGGGTGATGTACATCTTCTGCCATATCTGACGCCTGATTCGCGGCCTCAGAAAGAGTCGACCCATCCCCAGCCTTACGACCAGTATGCTCGAGGCAGTCAGGCAGCCCACCTTGCTGCCTTTCCCACTCGAGCACAAATAGCCTCGGCATCCCCCCTTCCTCCCTCGACCGATCTTGATTCTGTTTCTCTCCTCAAGACACTCTTGAACCTGCCTATTCCAAGCTCGAAGAACTCGCCGCAAGGTACGCCGTTTCTGTCCCAGGCCTTCTTTGAGCTCTACGCTGACCACCTGGCAACTAATGCCCTCCCATTCTCTCCTAGGCGCAAAAGACCGCTTAGCTTCTTCCCCGAAGAAGCAATCCACCACCACCAAAGACCCGTCGAGGGAGGACACACGTCGTCCTCCCTCGCCCCCCTATTTCGACATCATGGCGCAGTGATCAATCTGATTGTTCCGGGGCCGAGCTTCCCGAGGCAAACTGGGAGTCCATTCTGGGGCTGTTTGACGCTCCCGGTTCTTCGGAAGACTCTTCCCAACGATCGGCTATTTTTCACTCGCAGGAGGAGGATGAGGTGCATGAGGGATATGGGCTTGGCTGCCAACGCCAAGGGGGACATGAATGGGATCACAGCACAATTTGGGGTTCGGGAGCACTTCTGAGTAGTAGTACTCTGCCACAATTGTCGCCAATCCAGGACGACTACCAGCTGCTGGCAGAGTGGATGACGACGACGATGACGACAACGACAATGACAACAACAGACTTCAGCAACTTGTACGGCTACGATTTCTTCTTGGGCGTGGACCCGGCGGTAGTCGGCTTCGCCTCTCCGGCTGAGACGATGGACCGCCCCGGGTGCCCCGCCACCGCCACTTCTCCCGAGGCATCATCAACAACGTCGCTGTCGGCGGCGCTCGACGGCTGCCTTTGGACGCCCACTTCAACCTCTGCGTCTTTGGCGATCGACTTCCCGGCCGAGAGCTCAGAGGTCGCCGTCGTCGTTCCCCAGCCGCTGGCCAGCGCCCATGCCTACGTCCATGGGCTGACCCTGCCCACGCCAAGTCCCTCATACTCTCCAGGGACGACCGCGGCATCGGAATCCGACGGGCAAAGCGCCGGCTTCGGCGGCGGCGGCGGCGGCGACAGACAAAATCCAGCCAAGAAAGGGTTCCCATGCACCATCCCCGGCTGCCCAAGAACCTTCAGCCTGGAGAAGGACGCCCGGCGTCACGTCGAGGAAATTCATTCGCCAACAAAGCTCCAGTGCCCGCATTGCGGCATAACCATTAGCAGCCGCGAATCGAATCTGAAGCGGCACATCGAGAAGTACTGCAAGAGGCCCAAGACGTCGACGTCGACGACGGCTGCTGCTCGCGACAACCGCATTACCAAGACCAAGAAGAAGAAGAACAACGACAAGAAGAGCAGCACAAGTGCGTCTACAACGAAGTCACTCCTATACCATCTACCATCTATGCTGTGATAAGGCGGACGAGGAGGAAGAGGAGGAGGAGGAGGATTGTGATGATGATGAGGAGGAGGAGGAGGACAGAAAAGGGGGGGAGGCATACCTCACCCCTTCCCTTAACTGGGAACAAGTGGATGGGACGCCTCCTTAGTGAGGTCATCCACTGAAGGAAGACGCCGACGCGGGTTAGCGAATTGGTGTAGCGGACGGTAGTCACCACGGGGTTCATGGCCATCGGTACGTCCGAAGATACGCTGGGAGGACTGGAGAACACATGATCTACGTCTTGCAAAGTTCAAGCCGTAGATCATGTGTTCTTCAGGCCTTTGCGCCTCTTCGGCTGTCGGGACCTGGCCTGCGGTTTTTTTTTTGTCTTCCACGCGAACAGCCCCTGCCATATGCGCTAGAATGCGAAAGGCGTCTTCAGAATAGGGAAGATGCGCGACTGAGAGCGAGTTGTGCGGTCTTCCCGCCGGACCCGTCGGGTGCTCGTGTACCTCCCGAGTCTGTGCCAGTTTAGCAGTACTAGTAGTCTGCGACCTCCTTAATACATATTCAGTACTGCGTTGGAAGGACCTCCACACTGCCGCGATGCCTCCCAACTGTGTGGTACGAACAGGGCCTGCAAGGTTTGTATTGCATTGGATTGGACGGAGCTTTATATTGTATTGTTAATTTTTGGAGCCTGCATGGACACGGGGCGCGGCGAGACAGGCGGTCGCGCAGAAGATGCTCCCATATCTCGATGCCGACAGGAAAGTGGAAAAGCTATCGGGAGGAAGCACGGGGACTCGGCCACCCTGATCCATTTTGTTAGTATGCGCACAAGCGGATGACGTTTGTGTCTTGCTCAGCCAAGAAAATCAACCAAGATATCCCGTCGGTGATGTTGCCGATTGGGTCGAGTACCTACCCAGAGACGCCATCCCTGAAGAGAACCAGCGACGTCCATTGTGGGGTGGACCCGACGCAGGGAACGGGAATCACGTTCACTTCGTGACTTTTGCCCCGACCGCGGCATCAACTTCGTGTCTCGCAGAGACATTGCCCCACGCCCGCCCCACGCCCGCCAGTCCCTACTCCAAAGTCGGTCGGTCGTCGCCGAAACAAATCCACGTCGAGAAGCAAGAGATAGATCGATGATCACCTTCATGGAGGACCCGCGCTTCGCTGATACGGTTGAAGCGCGGTTGTGCCCACTCAAAAAGCCAAGGTGACTGACGATCGAGGCGATGCACCACAGCACATTGCAGGCCCTGTGATGGGGCACACCCTTATCGATATCCAACTCCCTCCGTCTCCGTAGGTAGCAGAGAGATGCTTCTCTCCGATCAATCAAGTTGATGAAGACAAGTCCATCCATCACCCTGGCTGGATACCTACCAACGAATGATCTTGTCACACCGGCCCGCCCCCCAAACTCACGCGGTGTTATAAATAAACCTCACTTCGGTAGGTAGACATGCACGACAACATTCTTGGGCACTCAAATCGACTTAGGTAGATGATCCCTACTCTGTATTTCTAGGTATGGTCATCAAGGAGCACTGTGCTGCTTGCTCCTATCGGGTATCAATGCTATCTAAGGTAGGTAACGGCGACAAAAGAAAAAATGCTAGGTAGCGGGTAGCTCTGCTTTCACATCCTCTCCTCCTCCTCCTCCTCCCACCAAGTAGAGCTCGTCGGGGAAGCAGGCAGGCTTCTTGCTTGTTCCGCTACGTGTCGAGTCTGAACATCCGACGGAGGGTCGAGAACTTCTTCTTGCGTGGAGTTGTCTCGACTGTTGAACCTGTGATGACCTGAGATGCACTGCTGCCGTTCGCGCCAGAGTTGCTCAAGATCGCCTCAGCTCCAAGAGACAATGTCCTACGATGTGCAAAGCTGAAGCGCGGTGATGAAGAGGATGCGGCACCAGCAGATGCGAATGATGGACCGGCGAGCTCGGACATGGCGCGTGGAGGGGACGGGACGAAGTTGTCAACACCTCCTGCAGCAGGAAGATCAGGGGTGGTGGCATCAGGGATGGCGGCATCAGGGATGGTGGTGGTGGCAGCTGCCGTGTCGATGGGGTCAGCGGGGACCGCCGCGGCTTCCTCGGCTCGCTCCTTGCCCTTGCCCTTGGCTCCTGACGCAGTCGTCGCAGGCGGCATATCGACGGCAGGAACACTGCTGTCGTTCGTATCAAACAGCAGGTGTGCCCGCTGCTCGCTCTCCGACTCGAGCGACGTGGAGGACTCGCCCGACTGCTCGTGCAGCTTGTGAGGCATGGGGACCGCCGGTCCGCCGTAACCACTCGGGACGCGGGTCTGCTTCTGCTTGTGCTGCTGCTTCTGCTGCTTGGCCGCCAGCGCAGCGAGCTCCTTGGGCGTGCGCTCGAGAGGCGTGTCTCGTCGCGCCGCGCTGTCCATCCCCTCTCCGCCGCCGCGACGGACGACGCGGCCGCTGCTGTTCGAGCTGTCAATTGCCGAGGAAGTCGTGCGTCTACGTCCCAGAATCGACGACATCAGCCCCCGACTGTGCGGATCATCTCTCTTGGCAGCAGACGACGGGCTAGAGACAAGACCCGATCGCGCTGACGGAGGCGTGTGGAGTCTCGTCAACCGGCCGGGCGAACGAGGAGGAGGCGGTGAGACCGGCACCGTTTTCGTCAAAGCGTGGACGTCGAGCACGGCATGCTCGACCACGTCGGCGAGGCCGACGCCGAATTGATCGACCTCACGGTGGCTCTTCTTCTTTGAGCGCAGCGAATATCTGGTGGCCGGCGGAGGAATCATCGGCTGGGCGTTCTGCTGCTGCGCATTCGCCTCTTCGTCCGAATCATCCTCATATCGGCTCTTGAACCTGACATTGCCGCCTCCGAGATCCTCGTCGCTCGACGAATCGGCGAACCGGCTGGCCTTGTCCCTGCGATAGCCTGAGCCGTTGCCGCTGCCGGACGTCTTATGCTTTCGGCCGAAGGATGGCATGTGCAGTCCGCCGCCTCCCTTGCTGCGGCTGCCGGTGCTTGACATGCCGGCACTGGACGCAGTCGAGGGCCGTCCGCCGCTGTTGTCTCGCAGAGAAGTCCGCATCCGCGGCAGCGCCGAGGGGCTGGCAGGCGGCGACGGTGACAGCGAGCGCAGAGAAAACAGCCGGCCGCCCGTTGTCCGGTCTTGATCCTGAAGCCGTGCAGGATGTGACGACGAGCCCTTGGCCGATGCTCGCATCGTCTTTCGCATGCCGGCGAACTCGGTCTCTGCTGTCTCTGCTTTACCCACAACGACATCGTCAGCTTTGGGCCGACGTGGTTGGGGCTTGGGCTCTGCGGACTTCTTACGCTTTGGAGGGGTCTGCCGCGTCTTGGACTCGTCGACGTCGGCATCTGCGCCCGCATCATCCATGAACACCTCCTTCTGCAGCTGCGCGCGTTTCTCGGCCGACAGCGTCTTGAAGTACGCCTTTGCGGACTCCCACTGCTCCTCTGCACTTGGCTGTGGCTCTTCCTCCTCCGAGCCGCCTGTCCACTTGAACTTGCGTCCTGGGCGGAGAGGCTTGGAGACGGCGGCATCCAGGCTCAAGTACGTGCTATCGAGCATGTCATTAATATCTTCGACAGCATCGACATACACGCTGCCCCCATCTGATGGCTCGTCCGTCCCCTCATCGGCGACAATGGCCGATTGGACGGGAGAGGACGGACGAGCTGGAGCCGCCGCTGGAGCTGTCGTGGGCGCGGTGATGTCGGCCTCGCTCTCTGGGAAGCTGCCTGGGACCCTGAGCGGGTCGCCGCCAGAGGAGCCCTCGGTCTTGTCTTTCTCCTCCTCCTCCCCTGAGGCTGGAGGAGGAGGAGGAGGGGGGCCGAGCCACTCATCGTCGCTGCTGCTGGTGTCGCTCTCCGAAGACGACGACATGTGGAACGCCTTGGGCTCCTTGGACGTGACGACGGGTGGCAACGGCTCCCGGGAGCGCAAATCCTGGGCGATGACCACCCCGATGGCATGATCGCTGGACGCTCCTGTCCCAGTGCTGGTGGGTGTCTGAGGAGCGCCGACCGCCTGCGATAGCTTGAGCTGAGGCGACTCAGGAGGGGTAGGAACGGCGTTACTGCCATGGATCGTCCTAAGAGGCCGCTCCGACTCTTCGGGCACCTGACGCCGCTGATATCGGATGCTGCCGAAGAAGGGCAGTTTGGGACGAGGCTTCATTTTTACGTCGTCCTCCGAGTCGCTACTTCGGGAACCCCTCCGCTTGCGGAACCATCGCCGCAGGGGTGACTCTGCACGAGCGGCACTTGGGGGTGATGCAGAGGTATCAACGGTATCAACGGGAGGTGGAGACATGGCCTGAGTGACAGAAGCAGGCTCTGGCGACGCTTCCGAGGCCGTCGACGTGTCGATTGCAGGCGACCCGCTCCTAGCGGCACCAGGACCCTTCATAATGGATTTGCCTGGCGAGACACTGCGATGGGGAGGATCGTGCTTAACTGCGAGCTCCTCTAGCGCCTCCGGTGGTGATGTATCGAACCGAGCACGCCCGGGCCGATCGTCGGCGACGTACCTATCACTGCGAGATGATCGGCGAAGTGCGTGGTAGTCTCTTTTCCCGTCCGGTCGCTTTAAGCCCCGGTATGGCAGATAGTTCTCCTTGGGAGGCATGTCTTCACGAGGCGTCTCCTCAGGAGGCATCGTTAACTTGATCTGCAACGGCTTGCCGGTGACGGGGTCCGTCCCCGGTGCAAACTCATTCCCTATGTAAAAAACAATCCTCTTGCACGCGTCCTGAGTATCGCCATACACGTCCTCAACGCGAAAGACACGTCCATCGGGTGCGATTACTTCAGTCGGTGGACCTGGTTCTGGCTCCGATCGCGTCCCCCTCCGGTCATGCTCGCGCTCGACTGCGACCTGGGCAGCCTCGCGACGAGGTTCCGGCTTGGATCCCAGCTTTTCGTCCTGTCCGCCGTCCAGGGAATGCGGCGGCACGGCATCGGAATCTGCCTGGGCCAATGACTGGGGATGACGGGCTTGGGTGGTGATAGGGGAGCTCGGAGGAGAACCCAGACGGACTCGAGCGGGGTACGAGAAGTTAGCCGACGTCCTGCTAGAGGGTCTCGCCGTCTCGGTCGTTCCAGACAGCGCCACGTCTGCGGTCCGGACGTTGGTCTTGTCGCCCACGGTTGGTCCCACGAACCAACTCCCCTCTCCATCCTGGAGCTTTTGAGAGCCGACGCGGATGGGAGTGCTTCTGATGCCAACACTCGTCTTTGTCGTCGTCCGGGCTCGAAGCTTCTCCTGCTGGAGCTTAGTCGGTGGCTCGACGTCATCCGGGATCGATGGCATAGGGGGAGGGTCGCGTGGGCTCGGCGATCTGAAGGTGCGTTGGGTCATGGAGCTTGCGCTATCGGCACGTCTCAGCCCATGAGGGCTACCAGATCCATGCGATGAAGAGACAGAGCTCGCACGCTTCAGCGCTCTCTTCGACACAACCGCGGAGACATCTGTTGGCGTAGGAGGCCGCGCCTTGAGGGCGGCTGCTGCTGCTGCTTGCGATAGGGAGGATGCGGCTGTCTTCTGACGGGCAAAGGCTGAGGCGGCCGCCGTGGCGGCGAAGGGGCTCGCCGTTGCATTTGTGAGAACGGGCTGTTCGGAGAGAGGCAATGGCATCGCGGTTATTAGCTGGTCCTCGGTTCAGAAGCACAGAAATCGACAATAAGGGGTGGAAGCATGCAACTGCACTGCAGAAGACAGACAACTAGTCCTAAACACCTAGAAGCACACCTAGAAGCACGTTGCCACCTAGAAGTGCACCTAGAAGAACTAGTCGATAGGGAATAAAGCACAACACTAGACAAGAAGACACCGATTGAACCAAACACACAAACCACTTGGCTGCTCAGGACGTGCCATGCCAGTGCCATTCGAAAGCGTGACAGTGGAAACGCCGCCAGGTAGCAGCGAGAGACGCACAGGAGGCGGAGGGGAAAAGGAGGTGCAATGAACGTGCAGTGAACAAAGCCAGAAGACACATACCGGAGCCGGTCTGCGGCGTTTGGAGCCAAACATTGTGAATGGCTACTGACTCGCAGAAAGAGCTTGGAGTTATGGGTGCCAACAAGCGGCCGCAATGGCGGCCATCGAAGACATGGTGTAGCGAGAGCAGCAGGTGGTGGGCTTGGTCGTCGCCGCGAGCACGAACGGGCTGAAGTCGGGCAAGGAGCAAGAGATGTGAAAGAGAGCAGAGCCTAGGAGAAAAAGGATCCCAAACAAGTAGTATAGTAGTGGTAAGCGGGACAAAAGAATGACTGGCGTTTGCGTCGATAAGGTCTACAGTATTAAAGAAGCACGTTCGCCTTGCTTAGGAGTTAATGCTGCCGTCTTACGAAGTGTTGTGCTGAAGTTCAAAAAGAAGGGGAGAGGAAAAAAAAAAGTTGTTGAGAATCGGGTGGGAAGAAAAGATGATGACGATGGGAGCAGATGACGGGACGGGCGTGACTGCGACACTAGCGGCACTCCATACCTTCCTGCCTACACCCGCTCACTAGCGCCAAGAAGAGCAACTGCTGGCTGTCGGGAGTTCTGGGGGACCCAAAACCCGGGCCGGTCGACCCTGCAGCCTTGCCCACTTGCCCACTTGCCCACTTGCCCCCAAGACAACCCCCAAAGTCGCCTAAAGTGGCTACAGCGGGAGATCGTACTTGTCCGCCAACCGCACCACGGGCACCCTTGTACAGCAGGGACACCTCAGCAGAAGAAGGGGCGGTGGTGAAGCAGGCAAGAGGCGGGTCGCTGGAGCGTCTTGAGGCCCGATGCTTCCCTCCTCAGACTCCTCGGAGCTCACGCCACTGCCCTTTTTTTGTCGGGGATCCCTCGACCGTGAATGCCTTTTTGTCTCGAGGTCTTTGCTTCCTGGGTTCACGAGGACTGCCCTGAAGGCAGGTGCTGCAAACTTTGAGTCCGTACGGGAAAGCTCGGCGGGTCTGCCTGCAGCGTGCTGTGGTGGTTGGCTTGCGATCCTGCCAGGTTGGTGGGTGGTGCTGGCCTGGAGGTCCTCTCTCAAGTCTCTGCTTCCGTCATGCGTCACTCGCACCGATTTTATTTTTTTTTCTTTCCTTTTTTTTTCTTGGGTGCAGCGACGGACTCGAACGAGGTCCTTCCCTTCTTCAACGGTGTCACAAAGAATTGGTGGGGTGGGAGACGTGGAACAAAAAGAATGGTGGTGGACGGTTGGCCCCAAGCTAGTGGGAATCGCTAGCAGCCCTCGCTAACAACCGTGATGTCATCGTGTGCCGGTACTCAGCCTCCCGCCAAGCTGAGGCCAACCTCCTCCGTAATTCAAAACGACGAGATGACAAGGTGCATGCTTGAAGCATTTGATATTTTCATCGTTGTTCACGCGCACTTTCTTTTTTGTCGATATTTGTTCATAGACCTGGGAATGGTGACTGTGAGCTTATTTAGTCAGCGTCTGTGAGGCAGCCAACAAATAGAGGATGAGTTGACAGAGCGGAGCTCGGACCACATCAATTCCAATAGCTGGTTATGTCATCCGAATGCTGCTCAATTCGGCGTCGCTAGCCAAAAAAGCATTACCATTATGCCCAATTAACATGCCGAATATGCGATAAAATTTTATGAGGGATCCTGAAGCAATTCAGACGGAATCTCCACGCAACTTTGACGATTCTCGGCCTCGCTTTCCAAGATATTCAGTTACCGATGATTTATCTCTAGTTGTTCCACATGAGAAAACTGTCCGACTTCAACACGCAGTGCGACAGTTGCGAGAGGGGTCTTTTCACGAGGTTCTCAGGCCTGCCCCTGCTCAGGGCGATCACGGACACAAGCACAACCGCCCAAAGTAGGAGGGTTGAACATGTCCGAGACAGACGGCGGCCTGATTCGCCTATAACCTCCTCCTTGTGGCCTTGTGGCTCCTCCCCTGCACCGCCAGAAGATCCGTCAGATCTGTCTTTTCTTGACAACCTCCACCTCCTACGGGCCTGCATTATCTCCCGAGAAAGATCCACCTGCCTGCGTCGGGGCCTGCATCAAACCCGGCAGGCCAGAATCAAAGACCAGCATGGCGGCCCCATCATCAGGGGCAGGGGCTGCCGTCGTCGCCGCGGCCGGCTCAGTGCTCAAGACAGCAGCGACAGCAGCAGCAGCCACAGGAGGGTCGTTCGCCCCGCGGCTCGTGTACGAGGCGTCCCCCTCGATCACGCGCTCCTACTTCCTGGGCCACCACCACCAGGCCGTCAACCGCATGCGCCAGGTGCTCTCCAACATCGGGCTCGTGCTGGAGTGCCGCGACTTCCGTGTGCCGCTGACGTCGTGGAACCCCATCCTGGAGGGCGAGCTGGCCTCCGTTCCCGGCCGGGAGCGCATCATCGTCTACACGAAGCGCGACCTGGGTCCCCCACACAAGTCGCGCGTCGGCGCTATGATCGAGAGGAACTTGATGAACTTCCACGCCGCCGAGGCGCGCAGTCGACGCCTGGGCGCTGGCGACGGCCCCGTTGCTGCTGTTGACGTCAGCAACGGCAGTGGCAAGAAGCATCTGCAGCGGCAGGTCGACGACGAGCCACCCCCGGCGCTGTTCCTGGGCGAGGGCGACGGCGGGAAGAGCGACCGCGCGCTGCTGGAGGCGATCAAGGGCGTGGCGCGCCGCAACGACAGCCTCGTTGGCCTGCGCGCGCTAGTGGTCGGGATGCCGAACGCGGGCAAGTCGACGCTGTTAAACCGGCTGCGGAGCCGCGGCGTCGGCAAGGGCAAAGCCGCCACCACCGGCGCGCAGCCCGGCGTGACTCGGAAGCTGAGCATGCCCGTGCGGATCATCGAAGGCGACGACGGCAAAGAAGGCAGCGGTGGCAGCAGTAGCAGCGGCGTGCCCGGCGAGGGCGTCTTCGTGATGGACACGCCCGGGGTCTTCGTCCCCTACGTGGCCAACCCCGAGGCGATGCTCAAGCTCTCCCTCGTCGGATGCGTCAAGGACGGCCTCGTCCCCGCCGTCGTGGTCGCGGACTACCTCCTCTTCCACCTGAACCTCCGCGACCCCTCCATCTACACCAGCCGGTTCGACATGGGCGCGCCCACGAACGACGTCAACGAGTTCCTGGAGGCCGTCGCGCTCCGCACCGGCAAGCTGGCCAAGGGCGGCGTGCCGAGGCCCGAGGCCGCCGCCGAGTGGGTCATACAGCAGTGGAGGAAGGGCGAGCTGGGCCGCTTCACGCTCGACGACGTGAACGCCGAGTCGCTGAGGCGCGCGAGGCACGAGAGCGAGAACCCCGTGCTGAGTCTGAGCCAAGCCCGCCTGAAGGAGAAGGAGAGGAGGAAGGAGGTGATCGCGGCAAAGAGGAAAAAGGCATTATTATCTGGATGAGGGGAATGGGTGCGCCAAGACAAGGCCGCATTTTCTTTCCCAAGGAGTTATTATCGGCAGCGGCTGGCGAGATGGGCCGGCGTGGAGACAGCCTTCCGCTGCCAGCCGTGTTAAGGTACCTTCTAACTAATCCCACGGCAGAAGGGACGGTCGGCTCGTCTGCCAGGGGCAGCCTTGCCAGAGCCGCAATAGTTATATGACGACTGCACATGTGCAGCCTCACAGGTGGGAGGAAGGCGGGATCGTGGATAGGAGAAGTTTGATCTCTCCACTCAGTCACAGCTGGCGACTTTTCGCATCGGAAGAGGCTGTGAGAGCGAGTCTCCCGGCAGTCAGCCAAGCCACTTTGACATATTACAGAAGTCCACAGAAGAAGCCTATGGCTTTCTTCTGCGCGATACCTCGTAATTATTGTACAAAAAATCCAATCCACCCGCTACCAAACCGGTCGTTTGATTCATATCCAGACCACAGACCAAGTCTCGCGTCTCCTAAATGCTACGTCTGTCTCAAATTGCTTATAATATTGCAAAACTGCACCAACGAGCGGCTGGCGCTCTACTACCAACCACTTCGGGGTATTAGCCCATTTCAAGCAAGTCAAAAGGCAAAGCCGATATGCAAAGATCAATGAGCAAAGCTGATCCTTAGCCATGTAAAAGCTAGCAGTAAAGCGAATCCAAAGCAGAGAACATGTCTCCCAGCATGCCCTATCCCAGTTCCCGATCCCTTAAAAATCCAACCCACATGAGTGTGTGCAAGACCCGGGCTATCATAATCAGCAATGTTTGATGAACCCAGGGCTCACTAATGAAATAAAGGGAAAGAAAGGTAGGTTGGTAAATAATGCTCAGCGCGTTTTATGTTCAAGGGCGTGAAAAGGAGAAGAAATCAGCTTTGCGGCCAAACAACTAAAAACGAGGTAGATGAAGAAGAGAACGACACAGGAAAGAGTATATGACAAAAATTCGTCGTGAAGGGGGCTAGAAATACACCGTAGCGAATACAGAATAGAAGAGGATCGATCAATGCCCGGCAGAGGGAAGCAGAAGAAGCTCCTGCCCGGTTGAACGAACCGCGTCCGCTTCACTTCGATGGCTGCGGAGCTGCAAGGGAGCCCTGAGCATCCGGCCCAAAGGTCGCGTACCAGAACTTGATCTGGTTCTTGATGAAATCCAACCTCTCGCTGAGGTTCATCTCGTCATCAACCTTCTTTTCAGTTGGTTTGTTGTTGGCCGCTTCCGCGGTTGCGGTTGCAGCCGGGGCCGATGCAGCTGAACCCGAGCTCGGACCGGAACCCGAACCTGAACCGGTCGCGGCGGCGGCGGCACCGCTGCTGCTACTAGAACTCTGGGCTGGGGGTGGAGGATTTGGCGGCGGCGGCAGCGCAAATGTGACAACGGCTGCTGAAGCGGTGGATGAAGAAGGGCGGGGAGGAGGAGGAGGGGGGGCAGGAGGGTCGTCGTCGCTCGGCCCCTCGATGCAGTTTTTCAATGGGGAGCCGCCGTTAAGCGGCACGGTAGAGGAGATGTGCGGTGGCGCTAAGAATGGACTGATGATCTTCTTCGCGTGTCCACTGCCGCTGCCGCTGCCGCTGCCACCGCTGCTGATTTCCTTCTCCTTTCCCTTCCCCTTCCCCTTGATATCCTTGTCTTTGGAATACTTCTTCATATTCGGGAGTATGGTGTCTTTATCTCTGTCTAGAGATATGCCCTCAGGACGCTCGACGTAGAACTCCTGCTCGACCTTCTGCGTGAAGTCCATGCAGAAGGCGACCCAGCGATTCATATCGTCCCATGTCAGCTCCCGGGGCTTCGTGGGCTGGTTTCGGGCATTTGCCCCTCTGTTTCGCCGCGTGCGGGTACGCTCGGGCTTTTCGCGCGTGGCGGTCGGCGACCGGTCGCGGTCCTTAGTATACTGGTTTCGTCCCTTCTTACGGGATGTCGACTTCTTAGACTTGGCTGTGCTCTTCTCGGGTTTCGTAGGTGGCGGCTGGGGCGGTGAGACTATCTTTGGAGGTGGAGGAATAACGCCGGTTGCGGCGGCGAGGGCGCGTGCAGCTGCGCGCTGGGCGAGAGGCATTTCTTCTGACGGATCGGAGTCTACTCCGTTCAGTAGCGTTAGCGTCCGATCAATTCACTGCGAAGCAAAGGGCGGGAGTCATGGTGAATGAAGGGGGGTGACGTACCGTCAGCTCGGCGGCGATCCGCTCGCCCCTTTCGCTTGTTAGATGCCTCACTCCGCTGCCTGTCTCGCTCTTCCTTCTCTGCCTTCTCGCGCTGGTTGCGTATGGCAGCAGCTCGGTTCTTGGACAATCCGTTCCTCATTGGTATGTCATCCGAATCATCCTGAATTGCCGTGTCGTCCTCCGGTGAAGGTGACCTAGAGCCGGTCCGCTGGCGTTTCGAGCTCTCGAGTTTCCTAAAGCATACGACAGTTAGCAACTGCAATTGACCTGACTCCCGTCACTTGTCACTTGTCACTTCTGAGGAGGCTCGAACGTGAAAACTCACTCGTTGCTGTCGCTGCGGCCCCTCTTCGCTCGCTTGGTAGTGACTTCCAAGGCCTCCTTTGGGGCGTCTTCTTTGCTGGCCTCTATGGCCCGGCGAAGCTCTTCTTCCTCGTCGTACACCACCCGGCTGTTCATTGTCGATCGCCGTTTGGCAGTCTGTGTGTTGTGGGCCGGGGTGACGGGCTTGATCTCCTTCTGCTGCTTTGGTGATTTGGCTGTCTCTTTGGCTACCGCACTGGTTTGCCTCGAGGCCGACCGGGAATTCCTACTCAAAGGCAGGTAGTGGGAGTATCGTTGCCTACATGAAAACGAAGTGAAGTTAGCGCGACGTTAAAGAGCCACAAGGAATGGGCGAGGCGAGGACTAGTCACGGCGGCAGAGCGTCAGGTGCGGCATACGATCGCCGTCATCACTGAAGTCGGCCTCGACACGATCACCGACGCACGGCCCAACAGCTTGCAATACAACAACTATCCCTGTTGACGGAAGACAGGTAGAGGACGTGAAGGAGGTGGAAAGATGAGTGAAAGAGTCAACATACCCGCTGCTGGCGACAGAGATCTTGTGGAAGTCCTTGCGGCATTGCTCGCAGAAGTACTCCTCGGGGCTAGAAGCGGCATTGAGGATGCCGACACAGCCGCCGTGCTGCCAAACCTTGCAGATGTCGCACTGCAAGAAGAAGCCAGCAACCTCGTCCGAGACGCTGGCGGCGGCGAACGGATCGAGGTCAATTGTGTCCTTGGAGCCATGTTTGGTGTCCTCCTTGGGCGGTGGCCCAGGATATTCGTCGAAGCCGCAAATGCAGCGGACGGACTCGTCGTCCTCTTGAATGTCATTGTCGCTCATGTCGGATAGTTCCTCGCCGAGAACGACGGCGGCGTGGTCTCGGTCGCGGTCTTCGTCCTTGACGCGGCTTCTTAGAGTGCGCGCTGTTGTCTCGCCGCCGAGGGTGATCGTGTCGTCGGCGGTCTCCGAGGGTGTCGAGGCTGTGGGCGTCGTGAGCTGGGACGACGATGTTCTCTGGGTCGAGGACCTAGAGGCTCGCTCGGCGCGGCCAGAGGCGCTCGAAGAGGCGGTGGAGGATTGTTGCGATTGGGACTGATTGCTTGTACGAACTCGAGAAGATCTCCTCGAGTCGTATTCTCCCATTGCGTGCAGCCACGGCCGCACTCACAAAATCGGTTGGAACAGGAGGAGGGTGACGGGACAGAGAGGGAGGACACGCTGGGACTGGGCAGTAGCAGCAATCTCGGTTTGGAGCGCGGCGTGTGACAAATCCAGCGCTACCAACCTCGCGCGGTGATGGGTCGAGACTCGAGACCTTTGTCGAGCTCGAGTATGAATAGTAGAGAGGACAGAGGGCGGGAGGTCAGGAGAAGCTGTCGACAGTGGGCTGTGGGAAGGTCGAAAGAGTCGGTCGGTTCAGTGCGACGCCAGCAGTGGAACAAGGCGGAGGAGTTGCGACGCGGGTAGGGGAGAAATCATGAGTGACAAGAAAGCTGTAACAAAAAAGGGCACAAACCCAACGCGCAGATCTCTTCCGCTCACCCTCGGGTACGAAAAAGGTCGGCAGGTCAGGTCTGTGGGAAGAAGAGGGCAGAACTCGTGGCGCGAAGGGTTGCGATCCGAGGTGGGTGAGAGTGTCGAGTTTGGACTGCTGCTGGGTGCTGGTGCGCAACCGGGTGGAAAAAGTGAACGTGCCATCGGGAGCTGGCCCTGTGCTGCTCTTTCGCTGGTTCTGGCGCCGAATTCCCTTCCGTGCGGGGCCACTACCTGGGATGGGGGCCACGGTGCCCCTGCCAGAAAAAATACCTAAGTGCCAATTCTTATTCTCGCCTATCAGCGGGCCACCTGAAGTGATCGCTTCCCCCACCTGGCAATTCACGACCCACATTTCGAAATGGTCAATTGCGGGCGAGGTCCCAGGTACTTGGATGTCGAGCCTGGAGCGCGTGGGATCGACTGCTGTATCGAGTACAGGAAACCGCCGATGGTGGGGTGCTCAGAGCATTCCGTTGCCATCCCCGCAAGCCGGTCAATCTTCGCACCGCGCACCGCCTGGCTGTCAAACAGTTAAGAGAAGAGTCATGGACCGGGAGGCAAAGAGAATAACAACAAGGAGGGAAGCCGGACAAAAAAGGATGTAGCTTTTCTGAGGATGAGGGATGGTACTACCTGATGTTGCAGCAAGACATTGGTTCGGCCCCCGTCATGATCCCAATCATGGCTGTCTGCCGTGTTGGAGAGAGAAAGAGAGAGAGAGAGGGGGGGTAGCCAGCTCATCCATTTGAGGAGTTGTGGCCAAAGTGAGGCTGCTGGTGTGGTCGGAAACCGCTCTCACTGAAGGGTGGCTGCGGGCAGAGGACGACAGGACACGGTGCCGACAGTGCGTGGAGTAGACATTCCGGGACGAGGATGTCACGGTGAGAGTGAGAGCTCCTCAAGCAAACAGCCGTCTGCAGACGTCTAGACATCTTGGCGTGGGGTGAAAGCGCGCATGAGTATGAGTTCGGGGTTCTGAAAGGGGGAAAAGCGAGAAAAGAGATTTCGTTGATGCTCGTTGTTCAATCAATATCAAGCGGCGTTTGAAAACGAAGTGAGCATGGGAGGTTGGTTGTATGATTGACAATTGTATTGTAGGTCAAACCTTAGCTTCCAAGGGCTGAGGGCGACATTCCATTTGCGTGGTTGTGCTTGGCTGGGGCCCCTCTCGATGTGCCGACATGGAGCTCACTTGCTTTCAGCCTGTGGTGGACCAGTAGGCGGGCAGCCTTCAACAGCCACTGGATCGGATGCCTGCGGTTATTGGTGTGACTTGTGCTCTTGCAGAATACACGTTGGCAGGAGCACAGAAAAGCGCAGACACCACACACACCCACACACACAACTTGAGCATTCGATCAATTCTATTTGTCCAGAAGCATCACAGGCTGGCAGCGGTTCGAGGGAGGTGACGAGGATTCCGGCTTATATAATCCGAAACGCTAAAGGTCCTAGCTCATGCCCTTCCGGCCAGTGAAGCCAGTCCGAGAATCACCCACCTGCCCCATTATTGCCCTGACCCTGGGCCTGTAATTACCTCTACGGGCAGCCCGCACGCCCGGGCCCGTTCCGTATGAACTGCAGCCATTAGCAATCAAACACCTCAACACACCTCACCTGTACCATTGTTGAACCTGCAACCTGCAAACTCCACCACATCCAACAATCACCATTGTTTCTTCCCCTCCATACCACCGCCGGCCACCGTTGATACCGCAGGTTTGATTTCACCTATTGTCATCGATTCCCTCACACTCACACGTCTTGTCTGCTCGTTCCCGAGCGCCTCGTTGAATACGAAAGACGGGGGGAAGTCGTCGGCTGCAAGAAAAGCAGGAGAAGCCTTTTTTTTTATTCCGAGTGCCACCTGCCGAGCCGGACACTCACTTCCACACGTACGTACTCGCCCGCCACCTACGCACCCCCAACCCAACCATGCCTTGCCCCATTCAGAGTTTCAAGGGGTGTGCGGACGAGAGAGAAAGAGAGAAAAGAGACAAGGGGAAAGCAAAGAGCGAGGCAGGCAGGAACCTACCACAGATACTGCACTACATTCTCGAGTTCACCTTCCGATCGACCGATTGCACAACGCAAAATCAAAGCCCGGATCATAACTACTCGGCGAGGGGGAAAGAGCTGTGACGGGTGTTCAAGGAGCTTTGAATGTTGTGAGGCACAGACCGTGCCATGTCTGAGCTCCTCGGAGACCCGTCGATGCTGCTGTGTTGTCGTCTGCCTCTGTCGTCTCGAGCCATTCTGCCATTCTGCTATTATGTTGGGTCATGATCATCTAATGCGGTCTTCCGTCGGGCAGGTTTCGAGATAGGTACGTCTCCAGCCGGGAGAGGGCAATTTGGAGCCCAAGTCGTCCGCCGGTTGTAGTGTCCCTAGCGTCCGTTGCGTCTCGGCCTCCCTGGGCACTTCCCGTAAATCTCAATCGATCCCGTGGCCCGTCCGGTGTGTCGTGCCTGGCTGCCACTTCCGGGAGTTGCCTACCCCTATTTTCAATATCAGGCAGGACCCCGAGAAGCTTCCTGGCCGAAGAGTAGCAGAAGGAACCGGCCGTCTTGGTCACCGGGATGTGTTTAGTCTGTGATGGGTAAGGCTGCCTGCATCGTCCCTTCCCCTCCCCGCACCCTCCCCCCTCTCTTTCTTCAACTTCCGGACAGCTCCTTCCTTGCCGCTTGCTCTTTGCGTTCGCCGCCTGCCGGCTTCCCAGTGACCGTCTACCCATGTCTCCGACTCTTCCCTCTCCTCCCGTCCTCCCTCGACGACGGGACCCGAACCCTGTCCGCCGGACACAAAACTTCGTCATCTTAGCCCTCTCCTCCTCTCCAACCATCCCCAACTGTGTCCAACTACATCCAACTACCTCAGTCACTCCTCTGCCTACTGCAAAACACTTTCCTCTATCACATTGCATTTTTGAAGTGCGGTGTGTTTCTGCATCCTCCCAACACCCATCCGGCCGCCACCCGGTCGCCAGTTGTTACTACACTGCTCTTTCTTGGACTTTCTCAACTAGCATCTCCAGCCACACACGGTGGTACTTGCAATGTCCTTTACCTTCTTTATGCCTCTACCTTCCCTACCTTTCTCGATCCCCCCTCCCCTGTTCGTTTCCCATGAGCGAATGCAGAGTCTTTCCCCCATTCTAGGAGCAGCCATCTGGTGTTTTCACTGGATCTTCGTATCCATCGCACACGCGCTCTGGGTTCTTCTGTTTGTCGCCTATTACACCTTGAATCTAACGTGGTCGATTCTGCTCCTCAAAGCGGATGCACGAAATAGCAGCATGTCGTCGGATACCACGTCATCGGTGTTTCCCGACCGCCCCATTCACCCTCTCCCCAAACGGCGCCTTCGCGAACGGCTTTCATCGGAAGTGGCGGACTCGATCCAGTATCCCGCTGCTCCTGCCACGTGCTCACAGCTGTTCCCGTATCCGTACGACGTGAGAGACCAGGACAGCGACTCGGACAAGGGCTCGCAGCGTGCTGGAGGCACCGGGGGTGGCCATGTAGACCGAGGACTCGACACCGACTCGGACGACTCGTCACGAGCCCGTAGAAGCGCAGTGCCTCGCTCAGCACCTACCATCGGACGCTCTGGGCGGCCTTCATCATGGGCCGAGGCGTCCCGGCAAGCCCAGCAAGCCCCACAGGCTCATGCTCACGAGCAGACTCCGTCGTCGACTTCGTCTTCTCTGGACGGCTACGACTTGATCGAAACGAACAATAAGAAGAAGCGTAAGGTCCCGGAGTCGGCGCTCGGCGCGCATGGCCCGAACGATATGGGCTCAGCCTCGGGCGGCGGCCAGATCGCGCCCTCCACGCCGCCCCGGTCGGTCCAGGGCGACAGCGCATTCCCGTACAATCCGTACCGCGGAATGGGCACGAGCGGCTCCGGGATGTGCGGTCCGGGTAGGGGTAGGATCCGCGCCGCTCGGAGTGGCAGAGGCCCGTTGTCTGAAGGTAGTAACAATAGCAAGCTGCAATCTGCCCCCTGGTCTCCACTTCCCAGTAAGTCGAGAAGACAGCAAGCACCAGAACCCAGGTCACTCTCTGAATAAGCTCTGCGAGTAGTTCTCGTTTGGCTTTTTTTTTTTTTTTGGTTTTGGCTCATAGCATCATATATTTCTGCCACCTCACTGCCCACCCCATTCTCCTTCTCACTTCCCGCTTTTCCTATAAGTTTAGACGAGGGCCCTGAAAACTAATCTCAAGTCGCTTTCGTGCACAGCTCCGAGTAGCGGCATCATCTCGAACGCCATCGCGCAGAGCGAGAAGTACCCCACCCAACAGGGTCAAGAGAACGTCAGCTTGCTCCAACAGCCTCAGTCTCAGTCTGCCAAGCCAGGCGCCAACTCAACCCAGTTCACCTTCACCTGCGAGTCGCAGGTGCCCGGTACCGTGAACTGGTCGTCGCCTACATCGTCACCCGAGTCCAAGCTCGACGCTAGAGGTGACCTCAAATCGCCCAGCATGTCTGGAGCTTCAGGTGGTCAGAGTGCTGCCTCCAAGCCAGGCAAGCCCGCCACCTTCGGAGGCGGCGCCGCCCCGAGAACTGCCCCACACCCTGCCCCACACAAGAGGACTAGACGCCGACCCAAACCTGATCCCGATCGCATCTACCTGGAGGCGGCTGCCGAGCGTAAGCGACAGACTCAGATTCGGAACGCCCAGAACCCTCCGAAGCCTGAGGACAGCTGGACTTGCCTCTTCTGTGAATACGAGAGCATCTTCGGCAGCCCTCCCATGGCTCTGATCCGCCAGTACGAGATCAAGGAGATGAAAAAACGGAAGGAGGAGGAGAACCTCCGCCGCCTCAAGGAGAAGGCGGCCGCCAAGGGCCGCAAGAACAAGAAGGCACCCAAGTCAACGGCTAAGAACGCGCCCAGCACCGCTGCCCACGGCCACGCCCACAACGATCAGGACGAGCATCAGCACGATTCGAGCGGCGATGATGAGGACGACCATCCTCAGCATGGTCCGGTTCCCCCTGACAAACAGATGTACCCCAATCCTCTCTACCCTCCCTGCTCCACGTGCGGCACCCATCACCACCACGAGGAAGGCCCGCATCCGGGCTCGAAACCTGCCGCGTATGGCACTGGAGGAGCCGGTTCTGGAGACGGAGGCCCTGCTCGAGGCGGAGGTGGAACCGCCACAGGCCAGCCCGTTGCTGGCACTTCCACCTCTGGCGCGGCTGGACATGGAGGCGGCGCCCGGACCTAGTGTGGGGATGACGGTGATCCCAAGCTTGTCGCCGCCGACTTGAACGACCCCACCGAAGTATTGGTAAAGGGTTTGGAAATTTTGGAAGCTCTGGAAGAAGCTTTGGAAGAAGTATTGCAAGCAAGTCTCGAGGCGGCCAGAGCCAACAGTGCAAACAGTGCTACAGGAGGCCATTCATCCATATCCCAGGCTCTGCCCCAGTCTCAGCTTGAAGCGTCATCTTCTCAAGCCTCACCGTCCCATTCATCGTCTCAGCCCTGTCATTCTCAGCCCGTTCGGTCTCCCGTTCAGTCTCCCGTTGAGTATCCCGCGTCTACCGAGTCTACCGAGATCAGAGCTCGACTCGCCGCTCAAATCGCCCATGACTCTCGCCAGACTCGGCGTGGACTGGCTCGCAGGAAGGCTAAACGGCTGGCCCTGATGAGCAAGATTTGACGACTGGACGTAATCAGGGCAAATTTCTGTCCACATTTTCCACCCAGCAGTTCGATTTGCTTCTCTCGTTCGCGATTCTTTCCCCCCTGCACAAACACCCCGTAACATCAGTTACTATACTTGTTCATCACCACTCTTCCATTCCTGCCCTCTGAGGCATGAAGAATCGATTTCGTTCTTCTCGGTCGAACGCCCCGGCTATCAGGCCGCGCCACAATAGTCTCATTCTCCTCGCCAGTTTTCAGTCAAATCAACGTGTGTTCAAACTGCGTCATCGACCTCGAGATAATTTGTCCACCCATGTTTATGATTTCTGTTCGCCTTGTTCATTTTTCCATCACTTTGCGCGCGGGTGTCCTCGCTGTCTTGCGGTCGTTCACCCAGCCATTACCACCAACCAACCAACCCCCATTTGTCGATACCTGCCTATACTCTACCCCCCGCCCCCCAAGCAAAATTGCCCACATCCTACCCAACCCGAAAACCAGGAATGGTGCGGAGCCGGGAGATAAAAAGACACACAGACCAGAGAGACCAACCTGACCGAAACCCGGGTCTCAGTCTCTTGCCCCTACCTAGATAGAGCTGGAAGACACGGCGCGACACAAAAAATCATTTTGGTCACCCTTTCCCTCTATCATCCAACGAACATCACGACACTAAAGACCAAAAAAAAGGCTCATCAATCACTACTCCTCCAAAAATAGTGCAGGAGAGAGGAGGAAAGTCATCAGGACAGCATGGGCCGCCCAAGACAGCAGCAGAGGAGGGAGGGTTACGGAACGTCACGCCTTCTCCTCCGTTCATATCCCCAGTTGATCTTGCTCTCGCTTTTTTCCCACAGGACCGTACCTATCCACTGGCGGAAGGGATTACGGTTTCCTGGCGATGCTTTCTTAGTTTTTTTTTTGGGGACCCATACGACGAACAGCAACACTTTACACGACAACCGGCAGCTTACAAAGGAGGATTTGAGGAGAACTGGTGGATCGTATTCGGCCTTTTTCTCCCCCTGTCGACAAGTCTTTTCTTTCTGCGTTGTCTTTTTTTGTTGTTCAGATCTTTGGAGGGGAAAAGGTTGCTCTTGCATGACTTACACGGAGTTTTCTTTTCCCACAAACACAGTAATGGATCAGATCAGGAGGCGGGACGGAACGGTGTACGAGGAACTTGCGGAGTTGTTGAAGGGGAGGAAAACCACTTAGTGTTTTTCAGGACGCACGGCGGTTCTCGGTTCTTCTTCTACTTCTACTAGCTCTTCTATCATCTCCCTCACTCCCTTCTAGTTTTTTTTTTTTGTCGTCGACGACAGTTGGCCAAACTCATGTAGCGCTTAGCTCCCCCTGCCCATCACAGCCGCAGTCTAGGATTAGTCTGTGTGGCGATGATTTTTTATCACTTACTCCCCTAATTCCATTCGCCCCCTAGTTACCGTTCCCTGTCCTAAGTGAGTGAACTGTGGTGGTTGTTGCTGATGGCTTGTTTGCTTCCGAATCGAGCAGAAGATGTGATTTCCACCGGGTAGGCAGCGTTCAAGCACCGCATATAAGTGATGATGGCTTTCACCAGGCCGTTGCCGTAAGCATGGTTCCAATATGCTTGTATGATGCAGTGCAAACGGTCCTTCAGCCAGGCAGCACTACCATCACCTACCACGCTACCTACTACCTATCTTACCAGCCGGCCCCCAAATCACCGGCATGTGGTGCGAATAAGGTTGGTGTTAGGCAGGGGAGGGCGGAAGGGATCCCGCACTCTTCGGGGTAAGATCTCGTAATCAGTACCACCTACCACCCGGTCTTCCACACAACCGGAACGCGGGCTCCATGGCGAGATTGTCTATCTACTTGGGGTCCCGGTCGTTAGCGGAGTTGGGGAGCAGCCACTGGACACTAGACAGCCGGTGGAGGGCCAGCCGTTGCGGCGGTCGAGAAGTTGCCACGAGCCACGCCATCTCCAAGACGCCAATTACGTCATCCCGCCCTCCTCCCACTTCCTCCCAAGAACTCGACCCTGACTTACTCTCCCAGACAAGCCAATGCGATTCGGAGATTCCCGCACGAGGTCGGTATTTTTTTTCTATCTGTTTCCCTTCTTCTCTATCTTTGTAGCTCTTTTTTTTTCCTTTTGTTGTTGATATATCGCTCCTAGCGTCCTGACTTACAGAACCCAGCATGGCAAGTAAGACTGTCATGGCCGCCCACACACGAACCCGCCGCCACCGTTGCAGAGGCGTTTGCGGCGCTGCAGAAGTACTAGTAGGCAAAGTCCCCCAACACAACAACGATGTGACTTTGCAGACGGGGTTCCGTACGAACAGACGAAGGAGCTGTCTGTGTTCTAGTCGCATCGATCAATAATCCTGCCTATCTAGCTGCAGCTGGCGCCAACACATCAGGACGTGGGGATGTATGTATGTCTGACCCCGTGTCTTGGCATGGCACCAACCAACGATATCGGCCTGACTTCCATTGTCTTTGCTTCCTCCCTCTATTTTTCAGATGGAAATCTCTCTCTACGTGATCGCAGTCCTCCATATGTTGTGTCACTGCTGTCATCACCTTGACTGTCGTCGCCTACGAGAGGGGTGGCGCGTTGAGGGACCCCTTGCCTCCAGCTCCTCTTTTCTTTCCTAGCCTCTCATTTCTCTGCCTACGAAACTTTAAGTCGCGTTATTCCCCTGCTACGGTACACTGCACCCCCCCCCTCTAGAGCAGCTTGCGTAGTACCTTCCGAAGGGCGGGTTTTATAGGACCTCACCAGAGAGGGGCCGTAACCGCAGGCGCCGCCGATGGCCGATCCAGGGGCAGAAGAAGATGGTGATGCGGGGCGGGGCGCGGAACCGCCGAGGCGGCAGGCGCGGCAGTCCATCCGGCTGAGAATCCGCCGGGTCTTCGGCAAGGGGGGCCGACTCCAGCCGTTCCGGCTGCTGAGGCAGGACCTCCACAGCCTGCGGAGCCGGTGGGTGTCGGACTGGACCGTGTTCAACCAGCTCGTGCTGGCCAGCGCCGTCTACGTCTTCTTCACCAACATCCTGCCCGGCATCACGTTCGCGAGCGACCTGTACGTCCTCACGGGCCAGTCGTGGGGCACGATCGAGGTGGTGTTCAGCACGGGACTGTGTGGGATTATCTTTTCTCTGTAAGTCTTCCCTTCCTTCGGGGACCCCCTCCGGACCCGAGCCGCCTGACTTGAAAGGGGACGAGGCCTGCTGACTGATTGACTGACTCTACCTACCATAGATTCTCAGCCCAACCCCTGACCATCCTCGGCGTGACGGGCCCCTTCTCTGTCCTCGCCGAGAACATCTACTCGCTTTGTGAGCACACCTTCCACGTGCCTTTCCTGCCCGTCATGGCCTGGTCCCTGATCCACGCCGGCTGGATGCACTACCTGCTCGCGGTCTTCAACGCGCACGACTGGACGATGCAGTACGTGACCAACTTCAGCGCCGACATCTTCTCGCTCCTCAACAGCGTCATCTACTTCCACAAGGCCGCCATGGAGCTCCGGCGCATCCATGACGCCGCCCCCGTCTCGCCTGTCTCGTTCGCCTCGTTCCTGTACGCCATTATCGGCGCCGTAGGCACCTGCCTGCTCGCCGTCTTCCTGTCGACCGCCACCAGCTGGCGGCCCCCCCTTTTCGGACGCGTCGTGCGCATGGGCCTGTCCGAGTACGCGGCCGCCATCTCGATCGTCTTCTTCGTGGGCGTCCCTTACATGGGCGAGCTCGCATCGCTGGACCACTCGAGGCTCGCGGTGCAAGGGGGCGCGTTCCGCCCGACGAACCCGGACAGGGCCGTGTTTTTTGTGAGGTTCTGGGAGCTGCCCGTGGCGTGGGTGTTTGTGTCCCTGATACCGGGCTTCATCATCACGGTGCTCTTCTACTTCGACCACGAGATCAGCAGCATCATCTGCACCGTCTCGCGCTACGGCGTGAGGAAGCCGGGCGGGTACGCGTGGGACGTCGCGCTGCTCGGCACCACCACCGCCATGTGTGGAATACTCGGCATACCGCCCGCCAACGGTCTGCTGCCGCAGGCGCCGCTGCACTCCGAGTCGTTGCGGCACGCAGTCGAAGAATCTGCGCCACCGTCAGCGAATGCTACTTCGGCACCCTCGTCGGAGACTGCGACTAACAACAACGACAACGACAACGACCAGACGTCTCTGGAGGCAGCGATGGCTCGTCCAAGGGCCAGAACGAGGACAAGGATCGTCTACCGCGTCCACGAGCAGCGCTACTCCCACTTCCTCCAGGCGGCGCTCATCCTCGTCTTCGTCAGCCCGCCGCTGCAGCGCCTGCTCGGCCTGACGCCGACGTCGGTGCTGTCTGGCCTCTTCATGTTCATGGGCTACCAGTCCCTGTCGGTCAACCCGATCCTGCCGAGGCTGGCCCACATGCTCACTCCGCCCTCGGAGCTGCCGCCTCCGCCCGCCGCCGGCGCGAGCTGGCTGGGCGTGCACTGCTACACGCTGACGCAGGTCGTGCTCACGGGCGTGGTGTTCGGCGTGACGCTCACGGTCGCGGCCCCGGGTTTTCCCATCATCATCATCGCGCTTGTGCCCGTCAGGCTGCTGGTCATGAATCGCGTGTGGGACCGCGAGACGCTGAGGTGGGTGGATAGTTGGGCGTGTCGGGAGGGGAAGCCTGAGGATGATGATGATGTTGCTGCTGCTGGGTTGGATGGGGATGGTGAGGAGAGAGTTAATAGCAACGGTGGTGGTGGGAGGAGACCGATTAGAGGCGATCCTGGCCCTGGAGGAGAGGGGAGGGCGATTGGACTGATGATACCTGGTAGTTCTGGAGACGGTGGGGAAGTTATAGAAGGGCGGCGTGGCAGGAGTACTGGGGAAATCGACCCGGAGAAAGGAGTTGCGAGGGTAAAAGACGATTGAACACACATACCTACCTACGTACCCTTGTAAACGGGCAGTGAAAAAACATGGATAGATAGATGGATCTGCGATGGCCAAAAGTTGCAGGTAAGCTCAAATAGCATCACTTCACAGGCAAGATACGAGGACCAGCACGAAAACAGATCATCCGAATACGAGTCATTCATGGAAAGGGAATCAGTCAATCAATTACACTGTTACCGGTTTAACATGAAAAATTAAAAATAAAAAAGGTAACGTGACCCACGATTACCCTGCGCACACGATTACCCTGCGCACTTTCCGTCTGTACCACCACCTTTCCACGCGATTCACTCCTTCC
>PYST01000275.1:0-53952 GCA_003049485.1 Ophioceras dolichostomum
TCGACGTTTTGGAACCAGGGCCGGTGGAAGGAGGCCGAATCGTTGCAAGTGTTGGTGATGGAGACGACGAAGAGGGTGCTCGGAGAGGAACATCCTGACACGCTGACCAGTATGAACAATCTGGCTTTCACTTGGAAGGGTCAAGACCGGCATACAGATGCTTTGAGGCTAATGAGTGAATGTGTGCAGGCTCGGCAGCAAGTCCTCGGTTTAGAGCACCCACATACTTTATCATCATTGGCAGTGGTAGCGAGGTGGAGTAATTGGGATGAATCTGCTTAGTTTTACAATTGCAATACAATAATGCTTTTCTAGGCTATTACCACCTTCCTTAACCTCTTTTTAATACGACAAAGTCTTCGTTTACATTCATCAGCCGTTTACCGTGGATTCACCCTAGTCTCACGAGATCGAACTCAGTGATCTGCTTTGGTAGGGCCATCGTCGACGGCCCAGTCCTCCTCGCTTCTGCCTCCCGAGCCGTTACTACCCACACATCACCTTCAACTAAGGCCTGACTCTCAAGCTCGAGGACCAAGAGAGATACACCCAGTGTCACGGGCTTAACCTGAGGAGCTCCCACCCGCTCAGGCCAAAAGGACGAGAAGATCAAGTGTGGCCACTTGATCTTTCTGGAAGCTCTATCAACCTCCTTTTGTCTACCCAAACTAGTTCTTCCCTCGCAAAAGAGAATCAATCAGCTCCATTAACACCAGAGGCTGTAGCTCAGACAGCAATATAGGACCTGCGGCTTAGGCACTGGACCTGCCTGAGCCTTGCTCTTTAGGCACATTACTGGGATTATTTGCGCCGTCGTCGTGTTCGCTTAAGTCACTCTCCGTCGCGCTTTTGTCCAGCCTCAGCTTCTTTCTCTTTATAGCGCTACCACTAAAAGGCCAGTCGGTATTGCTAAAAACCCCAGTTCCGCGCTCGCTTCATCCGGCCGCTGGGTGGTGAGACCCAGCCGTGGATGTCCTCGACGTGACGCACATATATTGAGCCATTGTCGAACTTGACTGTACCCGCCTGCTGCAGAGGACATTGTGGGCATAAGAAAGGCGGGTCAAAAGACCCGTGCTTTGTGTTGATGTGGTGGAGCAGAGTTCCCAGATGGATGTAGTCTTTTAGGCAAAAAGGACAATTGGCCGACTTTGCCTTTGCTCCATCGACCGCGGTCTCTTCCTTTGATGTGAATTTCGTCATGCTAGCCTGACTTGGCAGATCTGGGGCGTTCGCTTCGCCGTGGTACTTCGCGACGTGGTTGCTCCAATGTTGGGCGCTATCCATACTGACGGGATTCGTATACTCCAGCCTGCAGCACTCAGGGCAAGGAAATAGCTCGTCAAAGGTTCCTTTGCAGGTATGTTGCTCCGTGTTATGCCGAGTCAGGTTGCCACGCCTCGAAAACGTGGTGTCTTTGCATAGGAGGCAAATATGTTTTGGCTCCGGTTGCGGGTCCGGTCACGGGTCCGGCTGCTGGTCCGGCTGCTGGTCCGGCTGCTGGTCCGGCTGCTGGGCTGGCGTCGACAAGGCGTCTGCCTGCCGCACATGCGGCTCTGCATCCAACACGCCTTTGAGGAACTCAACGAGCAAGCTGCCAAACAGCTCTGTCCGCCTTCCAGCGTCGACGCGTCTCTCGTCCCCGCGTTTCTCATCCCCGCGTTTCTCATCCCCGCGTTTCTCGTCCTCGCGCAGGAACTGGCCAATAGCCACGGCAGCGCGGCCACTCGCTGCATGATGAACCTTGGAGTAGTTGATTGCTGGGGTACGCAAGGACGTTACAGGCAAGCCGGCCGCTCTCAGCCTATCGGCTTCGCGGAAGTACTCCTCCCTCCTCTTCTGGACGGACAATTTGCCGAGTTCCTCGAGGGTCTTGCTCAGTTGAGAAGCGGCCCTCGATCTGTCAGGCTCAGGCAGGCCACGCGCTTCCTTCCGCAACTTGCGGATGTCGCTGCGCTGCTCATAGGAATGCAAATCCTCACGTGTGGGGTAAATGGGAGCTCGTCTCGCAAGAGAGTTGAATGACGCAGCAAGTTAAAAAGAGCATGGTTGTGGCCAGCAGAATTCCCAAAGGCGATCCTGGCAAGATCAACAGGCAAATGCGTCGCTTGGTAGCTGCGTTCAAACACCGCGGTAGAGTTGGACAGCACGTAGTTACGCACTGCTGGGGAAAGACTGCCTGAAACTGTACGTCAGCCACAAGCACAAAAGATGAGGGGGAAGCCGGCTGCCAGCATATATTCGCTGCGCGGAAGCCGTACCGTCAAGGCTAGCGCCCGCACCAACTCGCAACGAGTATATGTGAGGATTTTGCTGCACACCGGCCACAAGGAGGGTACGATTCCAGATACTCGAGTACTGGAAATAGCTGATGGAGAAGATTTTGCGGCCGTTCATTTCATCCTTCTACTTCAGGCGGACGCAATCGACATCTTCCAAGATGGGCCGTTCGAGCAGTTGCTCAAACGACTTGAAGGGAGGATCAAAAGCATCGTCGTGGATTGCCTGAGCAGCGATGAGGCTAGCGAGGCAGATTACCTGAGACGGCAAATAATACAGGGCACTGGGGCACGTATAAAATGGTAGAGAAGAGGATGTATTCCTAAGAGATCTCTGTCACAGAGGTGCGGGGGCGGGGCCTCCAATTTGAAGAGAGGCCCTGAGAGCCTCACGTGACCGACCGTCACCATTCTCAATTTGGGAGGGGGCCTTTGAGTCAATCAATTGAGTGCACGGGCCCTCTCTGACTTCAGGTCCTTCCCGCATCAGCAAAGTAGTGACAGAAAACTCGACTCTACAATGTAATGATCACTTGGCAGGTGAGCAATAAGAGACGCAGCTATAAATGAGGACAGGCAGCAGAGGGAAAAGGCTCTCTCACAATTCATTCTGCGTGTAGCGGATGACGTTTTCCTTCCGCTTGTTCTGGCGAATTGTAACATTTGCCACGAGCCTCAGGTGTCATGGGCACAACGTATGGTATAGATTGAACATGTGTTGTGCCTTAGCAAAGGCTAGCTACGGAATTGGAAAACGTGGGAGGTGTAAATACAGGTGTGCGTGTGGCCCGTGCACAGGGCATGCGGCCGAGGTAGGCACGTGACACAGCAGACATGGCTGGGAACGGGCTAGGCCCGTGACATCAGGGTGGAGTTTTTGGGATCCCGAACGACAGCTAGGGAAACCTGCTCATAGGGAAAATTGACCAGGGTACCCGGTCTGAAACCACCAATGCTGGCAGCGACGACAACGGAATGGAACGCGACTCGAGCCCTAGGTGCGCAGGAAATATGGTCGCCACGAGCCCACAACGTGCCGAGAATGAGCCGGATATCGGCTGCAGTCGTTTCGGCTTTGGTGAAAGTCTGATGCAATGTAAGACCGAGCTCCGGGGCGAGGTGTTGAGTTACCATGGTCCCACGCCAACTTCCAGATATCCGCCATCGCCGGTGTCACGGTATTGAAGGTGCTATGGAAACGAGGCTCCAGAAACGAGTCAACTTGGTGAAATCTAAGCTTAGGAAAAGAAAGAGAAAACGAGAAGCAATTCCCAGTCGGGGAAATAGACCTTTTGCGTTGTGGTGGGGCCAGGCGGTCAGCCTTATCATTGGGCAGAATCCTTATCTGCCACTGACCCGCAACGCCACAGTCAGCCACGCCACGCCACAACAGCCGGGTTGCCTCGCCTCTTTTCCTCGACAACGGTGGCGTCGGCCTCCAAAACCACGCACCTCCAGAACGCAATGACGCTGTAGGCCGCCTTTACCGACCGCTCCATGACATATTCTTCCTTGGCGAGGGTCAGGCGAGGTCGTTCGGAATACTGGACGTAATCCAGAAGAAATGCCCGACAGTAATTTATCGTGTTGTTGTAGCTCTCTACATTCTGACGAAGGCCCAGGGCAGACCAGATGGCGTCTGGTTCGATATCCACGGCGACGAAATAACTGGCGAAAACAAGAGAGGAAAACAAGAGAGTCAGTCAGCAGTCGGCTAGAAGAAAAGGCGAAAATGAAAGGAAAAAACAAGAAGGAAAAAGAAAAAAGGAATAAAGAAAAAAAAGAGAAAAAAAATAGCAGAGCGCACTTTCTCCAAGCCCTCATGGCAGCCGCTCGCGCCGCCCTCCACTTTTCAGAAGCAATGCGGCGGCAGACGTCCTCTAGGGGTTCCTGATTGAACCTCTCCAAGGCCTTGAAAGCATCCCGGCGCCTGGCCTCTTGCTGCTGCTTGCTATTCCGCCAGGCCTCGACCGGGCGGGTGGTGGCGACGAAAAGAGTCGACATGCCGTCCTCGAGCGCGGCGCTCGTCAACTGCGAAGCTTGGACGAAAGAGGCGGGAACGACAGCGAGCAGGAACGAAGGCCAAACTCGCCTCCGCCTGCTGCGAGCGGCGGGGCGAGGGCGCTCCCTTTAATGCGGTGCGCGCCATCCTGCCAGGCAGGCAGAAAAGCGTGTCTTGTGCCATCACCGTTTTCATTTCCTCTCGTCAAAAAACGCAAAGGGTGAAGCCAACGGCACCGATGTGTGATATGGAAACGGTGGTTTGCCAACGGGCAGGCGCTGAGGTGATATGAGGGCGCGAAAGCGAAGTCGGCGGGGGTGGGGCGGAGCCAGCCGGCTGATTGGGCAGATGTGCGCTCCCACATGCTCCCCTCACTAATCTTCCAGTCATACGGATTAGTGAGGGGAGAGCGGACGGGATCCCGTGTATTCTACCGCTTATGGTCGTATGTACTAGCACATTATCAACCTGCAATTTGATAAGGGAATGGCCCCTAACGTACCACAAACTGGGGACGGTGTTTTCTTAGGCTTCACATTCGGCGCTTTGTTAGTGATTCGTCCTCTTGGCCCAACATCTTACCAGGACTTAACACCACATCCATCGCTAATTTTGACGGCTCGTTTACTTCGTTCGCCGAGGCCAGGCCTAAAACAGAAAAACAATCGTCACCCAGTGTTTTTTTTTGGTCCATTTTCACATCAGAAGCAGAGCAATGAGCAACACTCCCCGGCAGGCTGTCGGTACCGTCGACGACGGTGAGGAGGATGACTACATGAACATGGTCTTCGCCGACGCGCCCCCCGCGCCGGAAACCTCCTTCCAGCGGCGCTCGCGGCTCCGGCGCGAGGGCGAGCAGAGGGGCCGCATCAAGTCCAAGGCCGAGCTCGCGGAGGAAGAGGCCTTCAAGCGGGAGACGGCGCTGGCGACCTCGCTGCTCGACAAGGCCACCGGCGAATCCGGGGCGCGCAAGAGCAAAGGGCTCGCCATGATGGCCAAGATGGGCTTCAAGCCCGGCAGCGCACTTGGACCGGTAGAACAGGCGCGCGGCAGCGGCGGCGGTGATGCTGGTGCTGATGGTGGTCGGGGAGGAGGCAGCACCGCTGGGGAGGAGAGCAGCCACCCCGACACGCGACTAAGGGAGCCGTTGCGCATCTCGGTCAGGGAGGACCGGGGCGGCATAGGCCTGGGCAGCGAGCGGAAGCGCAAGGTGCGCGAGGCGGCGGAGGCTCTGGCCGGGGGCGCTAAACGCGCCAAGGCGGAGGAGGGAGAGTTCAGGGACCGTGTCCGCCGGACCCGGGAAGTCGCGCGGTTGGAGAGGCAGTTGCACGCTGCGCAGAAACTCGCTGAGCGGATGAGCGAGGAGGAGGAGAACGAGAAAGAAAACGAAGAGGATGGGACTGGTGGTGGGTTGCTTCCGGTGGCTGATGATAATGATGAGACGAAGAGGCGGGCAGGACACGCAAAGCCACCATCTTCCACAACAACAACAGCGCGCAATCCCTTGAAATCTATAAACGTACTCTGGCGCGGCCTCGCCCGCGCGCGAGAAGCCGCAGAGCAGGAACGCAAAGCACGGCACGAGCTGCAATCAACCATCAACCTGTCATCCCTGCCTCGGGTGCAGGGCGGCGGCGGCGGCGGCGGCGGACAGCGGCTTGTTCTGCCGACGTACGACGACGCGGATGAGGACGCGGACGACAGGACCGCGATGGGGAAGGACTTGGCGCCGATTCACGATGTGGCTGCTGAGGAGGGCGAGGAGGGGAAGGAGGGGGAGGGGCCTGAAGATCCAGAGCTAGAGGAGTTCGAGTCGCGCGATGTCGAGGACAGGCTGCGCAGCGTGCTCGCCTACCTCCGGGAGCGGCACAACTACTGCTTCTGGTGCAAGTTTAGGTATCCGGATCGGGAGATGGAGGGGTGTCCCGGGCTGCTGGAGGATGATCACGACTAGAGAGATCAAGGCGCGAGAAGATCTCGTCATGTCAGTGAGCGAGCGGATAACGGTCTCATTCCAACCCAAAATACACCTGTCTGTCTATTGCCGCTCCGTCTTTGGGAGATGATGTCTCGGATATTTTACAAAATACTAACAAAATAGATACATATGATTTGTACATCAACTCAGGCATGTGGTGCTTGGTCGTTACGATGCTGCTGGACGGACCCCTACCTAATACCGCCAGACGTCGTAGTAGTAGCCACAGCAGCAGTAGTGGGCTCGCGCTTTCGCTTTCACCCAGATCTCCACACTTCCCGCACAACACCGCCCAGGCCCATCTCCCGCACGGCCTCATCGTACATGGCCTGGAACTCCTCCTCAGGCACGTCGATCTTGCTCCTGTAGTACCTCTCAATATGGTCGACCAGCAACGTCTCCTTGTCGCGGTGGCGCAGCTCGGACGCGCCGCCGCCCACGACCTCGCCGCCGCCGACGGCCCCCGCCGCCGCGGTGCCGGGGGACGAGGCGGTGGCCTGGGCACCCGCGAGGCGGCTGGACCCCAGCAAGACGCGGGCGGCGGCGGCCAGCTTGCGCTCGGCGTGGCGCAGGTCGGGCGTCTCGGCCAGCATCTCCATGCTCGTGACCCGGTCGGGCGAGCACCCGAAGACGTCGCGCAGGGCGCGCAGCGCGACCAGGAAGCCGACGTGGTCGTTGCACTTGCGGAACGAGTGCAGCACGATGCGCGCAAGGGCCTCGCGGATCTCGCCGTTCTCGAACGTCCACGAGCACGACAGCATCTCGCTGAACAGCTCGCGGCAGAGCGCGGCCTCTTCGTGCTTGATCTGGTCCGTGACCGCCGACCAGTAAAGCCGGTTCACCGCTAGTGTTTTGTACAGCGCGAAGAAGGTGTAGGCGTCCGGGGTGAGCGAGTGGTTCTCCGTGAGGGCGAAGTAGACCTCGCGCGCCCGCTCGCCCTCACCTTCCTGCGCGTACGACTCGAGCAGCTGGTTCATCATGAAGGCGTCCGTCGCAATCTCGGTATCCTGAAACGCCACCCAGAGCTCCTCCAGCTGAGAGTGCAGCCTCCGCTCGCGGTAGTTTTGTGCCATCAGGGAAAACGTCTCTAGGTTCGCGTGTGGGACGAATGTGAGACCAAGCGCTGTGGTCTCGTCCTTCCGTTCACCACCGTTGCTCTCCTCGGCATTCAGTGGGGACTTGTCGCGGTGAGGTGTTGACGGTGGTGGTAGTTTTGATGTGCCTGTTGATTGGAAAAGCCGGAGAGGCCATTCGATGAGAGACTCCCGCCTCCTGAGGTCCACAAACATGAGTCGGGACCTAATCATCGCCCAAGTGAGCTGTTCTGCCCTGTCAACATTCTCAGCCGTCTCGGACCTGAGCCAAGCACCAATCAACCCATTGACTTGAATCGTGGCGGCCAAGATGCCCTTAGTCTGCATGAACTTAAGGACACTTAGCGCGCCGTCAAGGTCGCCAGCGCCGATCAAGCGCTTCAGCCATTTCCCGAGGAAGAAGTGGTTGGCCACTTCGTAAGGGAGCTTCGTCTTGCCATGCAGGTCGATGGCCCCTGAGAACATCATGTCTACAAACACGTGTAGCGCCGATTCGGTCTGTCCGGCTAGAAGGAAGCAGGACACAACCTCGTCATAGTCCTCGATCTTCATGTTTTCACCGAGCAGATCCCTGAGCCGCCGGTACGTCAACCACGCGCTCTCCAGTGCCGCCGACTTCGCCTCCAACGATCTCGAATCAGCGCGACCGGCACCGCTGGGGCTAGCGCCGCCTGCAGCGCAGCAAGCCCGGATAAATGGGAACAAGAAACGTGGGTCCGACCGCAGCGGCGACTCGAGGATCTTCTCCATGGCGCGCGATGCCCTTTCGATATCCCCCTGGATAGAGTACATGCGCACGCCGAGCTTGAGGAATTCTTCCAATAGCTCTGGCGAGAGCGTATCGGGTGCGTCAAGTGCTGAAGCCTTCGCCGCAAACCGCTGCCATGCCTCGGATGCTTCCTTCCGCAGGCCCTCCACGAACATGGCTTCGATTAGCAGAATCTGCTGGGCGTTGTCGAGCTCGACTCCCGCAGCGCGCATGTCCTTCCCGATCTGGTAGACTCGAGACATCCGGTTCGTGTTCGCCCGACCCTCCCATGACACGATCTCCCACAGCAGCCTCCAGACCTCTCCAGGCACGCGCCTCCATGCGCCTTGCAGGCCCGGGCGCGCTAGCGAGTACCGCCTCCACAAGTTGAATACGGTCTGCTGCGTGACTTTGCCCTGCCTGATCTTGCGCGCCGTCCTCTGCAGCTGCCAGTTCAGCTGGTGGATCTGCCTGATGTGACGTTTCGATCCGGTTGTGTCGATAGAGTGTGGGAAGATGTCTTCGTCTTCATTTTCTTCGACGTCTTTGGCTACATCATCGTTGCCTTGGCCTTTGGGAAGCAGCCCGAGTCGTTCGGCCATTTGTCTCAATTCCGGGGGTTGTTTGCTTAGAAGCTCTTCGAGCTCGGCAAACTCCTTTTCTACCTCGTCTCTCAGCTCGAAGGACTCTGCGAACTCGTCCCTATCCCGCAGTTGGCGCATCCGACCAGGAGCATCCATCTCGAAGTACTTGATCGTGACATCTTTATCATCGTCTTCTTCTTTCGCGACGGGGAATGGCGGCCGCTGTGGTGGTTGTGCAAATGGCGTTGGCGCTGGCGCCTTGCCCTTCCTGAGCTGTGGCCCTTGTGGAAGGCGGCTTGCTGGAGGCTTGCGACCAGCTCTTGTAGAAGAAAAACGACTGGGAATTAAAGAACCATGGGTGGGCGATTTCTGGAGGGCAAGCAGGCAGGGCCTGCAGACGAAGGGACTGCGGCATCCTATGTCCAGGAGAACGGTTCGCGCATGCATGAGGAGGAGTTCGGCCGGTATATCAAAACCATGATGGGTTTCTATTCTGCCGGACTACAGGTAGAGGGCTCCCATGCTCCCCGTATCGTTTCTGGAACTTTTTTTTCAGGGAATCTTATCAGCGCGTATTGGAGCGTTTGCACGTGGCGATAAGCCTATGAAGGTGGGTGAAAAAAGTCCACCCACACCGCCTTTCGGCAGAAACGTACACCATGAACAAGCCCTCAACGTTGTTTGCAACTCGTCACGCTCAATCTCCAATCCACAATCCTCGATCGTTTCCTGTTTATTGCCCAACTCGATACCTATGTTCCAACAAGGGACCGACTGGCGAAAGCACACGTCGAGGAGACCTTCCTAAGCAGCAAACACAGGGGGGGAACTACCAAAATTAGCGGTCATGGCCACCACGGCCTCTGGCCCCGGATTCGTCCGGTTCACAGGCCATCGACATTTTACACAGCAGCTCGTCCTGGCTACGCTATCAGGCAAGCCTGTGCACATATCGGGAATCCGCAGCTCATCACCGACTGCCCCGGGTCTCGCACCGCATGAGGTTTCCTTCCTCCGCCTGCTCGAGGCGGTTACCAACGGCAGCTCTCTCCAGATATCTTACACCGGTACAACTATGACGTACCACCCAGGCCTGATCACCGGCAGCGTCGCAGGATCCGGGGCGGGGTCCGATGGCGTAGTCGAGCACAACATCCCCGAGACGTCGAGGAGGGGCATCACATACTTCCTCATCCCTCTGGCCCTGCTCGCACCCTTCTCCAAAGCCCACATGAATGTTCGCCTTTGCGGGCCGGGAGTCATCACCTCGGCCACTGAGCTTGGCGACATGTCGATCGACTCGTTTCGGCTGGCCATCCTCCCCCTGTACGATCTCTTCGGCATACCGGCAGCGCGGATAGATCTGCTTGTGAGGCAACGGTCTTGCGCAGGGGCTGGGGACAGGAGAGGCGGCGGTATCGTGGAGATGAGATTCGCCAGCCAGGTCCGACTGCCCAAGACGCTGCATCTCAATCGCACGCCTGGAAGGATAAAGAGGATCGGGGGCGTTGCTTATTCGATCGGCGTCTCCGCCGCGAACAACAAGCGCATGATCATGTCGGCGAGGTCGGTGCTGAACGCGCTGACAGGAGAGATCAAAATCGCCGAGGCCTCGCCGGGGAAGGACGACGCTAGGAATAAGGTCGGCATTGGCTTCGGGCTAAGCTTGGTAGCCGAGTCCAGCAGCCCCGGAGTCGTGTACTCGGCGGACATTGTCTCCCCTGCGAGGGGAGGCGCTCTGCCAGAGGACCTCGGCGTCCAGTGTGCGCACCAGCTCCTGGAGGCCGTCGCGAAGGGTGGTTGTGTCAGCTGGGCCGCGGCGAGGACGGTCCTGACACTCATGGCTATGGGATCCGAAGATGTTGGTCGTTTGAGGATAGGAAAGGAGATTATCGACGCGGACGTGATAGCGCTCGCCAGGGACCTAAAGAGCTTTGGCGGGAGCAGCTGGGGCCTGAGGCCGGTAGACACAGGGGGCGGGGACGAGGACACAGATGACATTCTAGTCTCGGTCAAGGGCACTGGCGTCGGCAACGTCGGGAGGAAGATCGCGTAAAGAAAGGAAAAAGTCTTAGATACCCATAACTTGATGCATACCAGGCCATCCATGGCCACCGACCAAAAAAAAAGGCCTCCCCTCCGAGACTCCTGATCTATAATCATACACCCATGAAATATGCCGTCCTATTGTTGTGGCCGACGTTGAGTAGCTAGCCTTGCGGTTCTCGACGTTGGTTCTGCAGCTAGCCGTGCCAGTCGCGCGGCGTATCCAATAGTTTGTAGAGACTGGGCTGCTGCGGTTTGGTAGTCATCCGGTGCCGCAGTGATGGAGTGCAGCACGTGAAAGCTCCCCAGACTCGCATTCCCAGAGATCATGTAGTCGCGGAAATCAGGGCGTCTATGCCCGTGAGTCGAGCCCTCTCCCGCAGTCCCACGAGGCCGCAGCGGCTGCAACTCAATGTCGTCGGTCGCATCAGCGGCGTTCCGCCCTGTCCGCCTCGGGACGCCCCTTTCTTCCGCTTCGAGGTCTTCGGTGGTGGGCGGCGGTCGCGGGTTCAAAAGCGAAGCAGCAAGCCCAGAAGTGCCAGTCGTTGTAGTAGTCGTTGCACCTTCTGAGCTTGCCGAGCCGACGACTCGCGCACCAGGGTTCACAAACTTGCGTAGAACCTCCCTCTCGCCGTGGACAGATAGCATGATGCACTGCAGGCCCAGGACAGCGAGGTCTAGCACCAGCAGCGCGAGGCGCGAGGTGGGGGCTTTCTGACCGATGAAGTCGATGATGATGCCTCCGTGCAGGTAACCCCGGGTGGTCTCGCTTGCCTGTGGCAGCGAAGAGAACAGGTGTAGGAGCATGCAGAGCGCGTTGGGCACGAGGATGGCAACGACGTGCGGGCGATGCGTGGGCATCAGCATCACGAACTCGTCCGACTTAGGGCTCAGGAAGAACGACTGGACGACGAGCCGTATGAGCAGGCGGAAGAACGAGCAGCTGATGCGATGACGCCCCACGGTTTTGGTCAGTCTCACATTCCTTCAGGTTCCATTCATAACAGTACCCCGTACCCCGGTAGATATGGTACGGTACATATGAGGTTGGAGTAGGTTAAAAGAAACTATATAGGTTATGAGGCTAGGCAAGGGGAAAGGAGTGAGAGCTGGGAGTGAGAGCTGAGAGTGAGAGCTAGAAGTGTGAGGGGTGGTAGAGACGACGTGAGACTCACTCCATATAGTACAGGGTGCAGAGCTCGGCATAAACCAGAGCATCTAGATTCGTCATGAGATGGGTCATGAACTGGAATTTCCTGGTGAGGCCAGCCTTTCTTCTCTGCGCCGGCGAGTCGGACGCGGGCGGCAGCGCATCGGCGCTGTTGTCTGCAGCCCTCCGGTTATCCGAAGGCTCGTGGGCCGGAGAGCTCGAGCTGGCGACGACATCATCGCTCATAGCTCTTGCCATGCGCGTTCATCTCATCAAAGATCAAACAAAATCGACGTCGATCCCGCTCAGCACACGTCCATCCTCCTCCCTTCTCTCGAATTTTCCGGTTTGAGGTGGAGCTGCTTTTGCGCGCCGGAGTTCACAAATCTGGCGGCTTTCAACGGTCTGCCTAGAATGTTTGGCGGACCTCGTTAGGTTTTTTGAGTATGGACGAGGTCAGTCGATGAGAGCTAAACTAAGGTGGACCGGATGACCGTTGATGAATTCAATTGACGCGATGCGCGATGCGCTGCAACGAGCTCATATGCGCCGCCAAGAGCGCCGACGAAGGTCCCAGCTCTTCGCTACCAACGCAATAAGCTGCCACCCCAGGGCGTGGTTTCAGGGGCCTCCGCCGCCGTCTGCAGTGGGCGGGCTGGCAGCGAACATCAATGCAACTCCGCATGAAGTGCCCTGTGCCCCGCCAAAAACTTCGAAGCGGGAATGGATGAACCGAGAATCGAATTGTGAACAGCCCAACGCCTCTGACTCACCCACTTCATGACTGAACGACGGCCCTCAGAACGCGACACAACGGCTGCTTGGAGCCTCGACGACTCGAATCAGCTCAAGAATATCCGCCAACCTGCACTGGGGCCACCATGGCGACCTCAACCGAGCAGGGCTCCTCAGGGGACCTAGCGATAGACATCCTGCAGGCGTTGTCAAAAAAGGAACCCCTCCTTTCAGCGGAATCCTTCCCGCAAGCGAAGTTCGTGGAGGTGAAGAGCGCACTCGACAGGCTCGGGTCGCGGTTCATGATCGAGTACAAAACGATTGAACGAGACGAATCGATATTGGAGGCCGAGGCGGAACAGATCGCGGCGAATGGCAGCCACGAGGCGCGTGTCTTCGAGGCCCTCCGCAAGGCCGTCGAGGGTCTGTCTGTGGCCGAGCTGGAGCAGGCCATTGGCGACAAGGCCGTCACCAAGCTGGGGCAGGGAAAGGCTTTCAAGGAGAAGTGGATTTCCAAGACAAAGGACGGCAAGAAGCTCATGGCTGTGGTGAGTTCTGTGACCTCCAGGCTGGATGGCTGGCCTGGATCGGCCTTGAGGAAACGAATGTGATCTGACCTGACTGACATACCACCTCACAACGACCACAAGGCCGACTCGATCAACGACGTCACCCGCGAGCAGCTGCTCGTAATACAATCTACGCGCACACACCCAGACGCCAAGGTCCTCTCCGACCTGAAGAAGCGCAAACTCATCAAGGCGCAAAAGGTGATCAGTTTCGAGGTCCGCAAGGGCCCCAAGTTCGCGCTCGAGATCGCGCGCGAGGAGACCGACCTGACGGCCGACATGCTGGCCACGGGGGCGTGGAAGACGGCGTCCTTCAAGCCGTACAACTTCGACGCCCTGGGCGCCAACCAGGACGCCGGGGCGCTGCACCCCCTGAGCAAGGTGCGGACCGAGTTCCGCCAGATCTTCTTCGAGATGGGCTTCGAAGAGATGCCGACGGACAAGTTCGTCGAGTCCGGCTTCTGGAACTTCGACGCGCTCTTCGTGCCGCAGCAGCACCCCGCCCGCGACCTGCAGGACACCTTCTACATCTCTGACCCGAAGGTCGCCGTCATGCCCGGCACGGCCCCGGGCGATCCCGACGTGGACGAGACGAGGAACTACGAGGAGTACTGGCAGAACGTGCGCCAGGTGCACGAGTCCGGCAAATACGGGTCCATCGGCTACCGCTACGGCTGGTCGGCCGACGAGTCGCTCCGCCTCGTCCTGCGCACGCACACGACGGCCATCTCGACGGCCATGCTGCACAAGCTGGCCGCCCAGCGCGGGCCCGACGGCAAGCCTCCTCCCGCGCGCTACTTCTCCATCGACCGCGTGTTCCGCAACGAGACGGTGGACGCGACGCACCTGGCCGAGTTCCACCAGGTCGAGGGCGTCATCGCCGACTACGGCCTGACGCTCGGCGGGCTAATGGAGTTCATGGAGATCTTCTTCGGCAAGATGGGCCTGTCGGACCTGCAGTTCAAGCCGGCCTACAACCCCTACACCGAGCCGTCGATGGAGATCTTCGCCTTCCACCGCGGGCTCAACAAGCTGGTCGAGATCGGCAACAGCGGCATGTTCCGCCCGGAGATGCTCGAGGCCATGGGCCTGCCCAGGGACATGCGCGTCTACGGCTGGGGTCTGAGTCTGGAGCGCCCCACCATGATCAAGTACGGAATCTCCAACATCAGGGAGCTGCTCGGCCACAAGGTCGATCTGAACTTCATAGAGAGGAACCCTGCCGTACGGCTAGATAAGGACTGAGAAAAGAGGGAAGAGTAAGAGTGGGGGTGAAGGGGGAGGAGGAAATAGGGTCAGATAGATAGATCTTGTCTCTGAAAAAGATAAAAGACAGAAGAGAACAAAAAGTCTAAACGCTAGACACTGATGAGAAATGTTTCGACAGTTGAGCCAGCTGTAGACATGATATGATCACCAGAACCATCTCGCCATTCACTCCTCACCATATATCATCGGGTAGGTGAATTTCTCGATCATCCCATCTTTCGGATGAAAGAATTAGAGAGCATTCCGGCCCGATTAGTACCTAAAATCCCGAAGTTATCAGAACACAGAACGTACGCATCACCATGGACCACAACTAGGCACCTACCTAGGTAGGGGTATAGGTAGGTACCCAGGCACCGACAAGGTATTAGCCTGATGAAATATCATTGTACTTTTAAAACATTTTCTTTCGTTTTGTCTTTCCTCGTGCCACACCATTCAGGCCGACAACTGTCCGCATACCCGTCGGCTCGCCCTCCCGAAACACACCGACGCCAACCTAATGTTCACATTTGTGGAAGAGGAAACACATCGCAGGCAAGCAAAAGATAGCGCTCTATTCCGTCCGTCCCCTTTGACCTCCCGTCCTCCATGCCCTTCAAACCTGTTTGTTATTCCCCCCTCTCTCGAGTCCACCGTCCAAATCCGGGGCAGGACAAAATCGGCAACCACGGCAGTCTCATCCACAGAGTCCGTAACCCATCTTTCTTGTCTTTGGTCCCCGGCGTTCCAATTCCATTGTCATTTGGAAGGAAGTAGAACCCCTAGCAATGCGACGACGTGCGGTCTCTTCCCTACAGACAGGGAAGGAAGGTAACGAGTGAACGGCAGGGAGAAGCTGCTAGGCCCTAGGGAGCTCCTCAGGTACGCGGGTAGGTAGGCAGGTAGGAAGGCACTCGAGAATGATGATTCAAGCACCTAAACCCGCGGCGCAGTCGGGCGGTCGTCGTTCAGCCTAACGCCCGCAAAACGCTTAGCAAGTCGTTGTTCATCGCCGCCCGTCGAAGCGGAAGCAGTTTCGGGATCGTCGGAGGCTGTCTTTCCGTCTCCAATCTCTGCGTCCTCTCCCCTTCCCCCTCGGCCACGTTCTCCTCCTCCTCCATCTGGGCGATTGTTGTGGGGGACGGGGAGGCGATTGTGGGGATTGGCAGGAAGAGCAGCAGAAGCAGGACCAAAAGCAGATGGTGACGATCCTCCTTCGCGGCCGCCGAGATCTAGGCGGCGAGGGGGGGCGGAGGAGGATCGGGAGCGCTTGGGGATTCTCTCACCAGTCGATTTCAGGATGGCCAATAGAGTCTGCCACCCTGTTGTAGAGCGCAGCTGGAATGAGTCCGCCAGGTCATGCTGGGTCGCCACACGACACAACAATGCTTCCTCATCCTGTCACGCCGAAAAAAAGGGGGGAAAGAGGAAGGCGAGGAAACAAAGATTAGTGTCAGACACTTCCACAAGATATATATGCGGAGCGGGGAGCTAGCTATGCGTTATGCAGAGCAGAGAGTTAAGAAAAACTCACTTTGGAAAGAACTCCCATCTTGTGCAAGAAGCACAACAGGTGGAAATTCGACACGCCGATGGCATTCCCTGGCCCGCTGCCGCCCCCGCTGCTTCCCCTTTGATGCACCTTAAGCATCTTCGCCGCAGCGGAGTGCTCCTGGCTCTCGCCCATGTACTCTCTGTTCTCAACTGGAAACCCAGTCGCGTCCGTGAAGAGCGGCTTTGCTGTGTCCGGGAACCCGTGGGTGAGCGTGACGAAGAGGTACTCGACCGGAAACGCCGGCTTCGCGTTCTCCTGCACGTTTGCGCCGTACTCGTTGACGCGGCGGTAGAAGACCTCGGGCACGTAGCGCGTGCGGCTCGCGGATCCGTCGTCCTCCTCCTCGTCGCGCACGAGCATGACGGCCGGGTCGGCAGAGGCTTCGATCAGGTCCGCGCGGACCATCTCGACCGCGTCGTTGGAAGCCTGGTACGCCGATATCGAGATGTTACCCTCCTCGTCGCCCGAGACGACGCACGTCACGAAGTTGGACCCGAACCGCCCTGTGTCGCTCCACTTGGTCACCTTGGGATGGCGCGCCTGCAGCCGGGCGGCGAAGCAGATCTCAAGCGACGAGAGGAAGTACGAGTCGGTGTGTCGCCTGCAGATGACAGAGCCGTTGCCCGCGCCGGCGTCCAGCAGATCCGTCCAGATGACACCGACCTGCTCGAGCCCACAGTGCCGCGCGACCTGGTCGACCTCCTTCTCGTCATCCCAGGGGCTGAGAGAAATGCCGTCGATCTCATCAAGCTGCGGCGGCTCGTAGATGGCGTGCACGACGGCCTTGATCCCCAGTGGCACCTCGTCGTACTCCTGGTACTTGCCGTAAAGGATTCCCAACCTCTGGCCGCCCGACAGACGCCACGCGTTCAGGAAGGTGTCGATGAGTGTTGGGGTTGCAAACTCCACATGGTCCACCATTCGGAACGGCTGTGGCTGCAGTGTAATAGCGCTCGGTTGGCACTTGCTGCAGATGCCTTCAGGCCACTGCGCATGACCCGACGGGCAGTCGCGTTTCACGCGGAAGAATGGCTCGACCAACGGCGGGATGAACGAACTGCCAAGCTCTGGTTTGTTCGTGGCCGAGTTGATCTTGCGCAGGTGCGAATGCATCGACGGGTACTTGATCTTCTTCTCGGCCAGGTAGGCCGCGTTGAACGGGTCGAGCGGTTGGCAGTAGTCACACATGCCCCTGGGCCCGTGTCGGCACATTTTCGTGTCCAACTTCCGTGGGATCTTGCCATCCTTCTTGTCAAGCCTGTCGTCCAGCGGAGATTGCCTGACCACCTCCCACGGGTTCTTGATCCTCTCGGCCGTCTTCGTCGTGGGAAGCGGGTCTATTGGGAGGTCCTCGGTCGGTAGGACAGACTGCCCATTCAGACGGTTTGTGGAAGAAGCGGGGCGCGCGCTGGAGTCGCCACCATTTGGCTGCCCGTTGGCTTGGCCAGAACCTTGCAGCTTGTAGTCAACGAATATGAGATCGCCATGCCTAGTTCATGTCAGTTCTCGTACTCTCGACAGGCACATACAAGTACCTGTTTTGGCAAGTCATGGCAAGGCATTGTTTGGGAGTACGCACTTGAGCCCGATGGTGCCGAGGGTGACGTTCGCAATCTCCCTCAGCGTTTTCCTGTCGCTATTTGCACTGGGGGCGTTTGAAAAGGTCAAAGTCTTCGGATCGATCGTCGGGGGAAGCTGTGGGATGAGCTAGGTGATGGCAGCCAGGTGGGCAGATTGGTTAATATGCCGATTCTGCAGACCAAGTGAAGTTTGGGAATAGCGGGTGCTTGCCTACCTGTTTAGCCAGCTTCGCAAACGTGTCTTTTGGTTCGCACTGAACGCGAACCATGCCATCTGGCCCGCGTAATCTCAATAACATCGCGGCGACTGTTTATTATGTGATGAGGGGCAGCTATGTGCTTCGATGACTTGGGCGAGACGAGGCTCCCCTTCGCAGTGCTTCAAATACGTTGGATACCGAAAGTGCAGTAAGCCAAGAAGCCTGACGACTTAAGAGTTGCTGGAAAAATGAGCGGAGAAGTTAGTTGTGACGTTTGGCGCAGAACTAGGTGTGAGTGAGTAAGTGGGACGGATGGAGAGAAGGAGCTGTGAGTGAGTGTGGTGGAAGTTGGGAGCTTGCGGGGTGGCTCCGTCGTCATACAGGTCTGCCTGCTGTGGTGTGGTGGCACTCTAATCCAAGCTCCCCGAACCCCGACCCAGCTTTTGCGATTAGGTAAGTCCGAACACAGACCCCTGTCGCTCCGGCGCTCAGCCTCCTGTAGGACCCTGCGCAACGCCAAGCATTGACGACATGTGGCGCTAAATGCCCAAAGCCACATTCTACCGGGGACACCGTGTAATCGACTTCGAAATTCGGTAAAAGTTGTCATCATCGTCGTCCAACCCCACGAACGAACAAAACGTCGTCTGTGATCCAACTTCTCGCACTCCTTTTCGAGTTTCGCACTACATCTCCGATTCTTCCCCTGGAGTACCGGGCTTTGCGCCCTGCCGCCTAGTTGGCCACCGAATTGTCCATAATCCTAGCATCAACCAAGCCGTTTTCCGCGCAGCCATGTTATCCATAGACTGGAGGAGCTTGGTGCTCCCCTTCTGCTATGTGCTCGTCCTGGGCGGCACCTTCGTGACGTTCTCGAACGTCTACAGGAAACGAAAAGCAGGTTAGTGCAGCAGGAGAAGCAAGCACCTAGGCAAAACCTGGCATCTCGGCAATCAGCTAACGGAGATGGGAAAATATGAACAGCCCAGAGCGCCAACCTGGCGCCGTGGTTCCCTCCTCATCTCCAGCGCAACGTCTACCTCTCGCTGCTGCACCTGGAGCCCGAGGCCGGATCCGACAAGCCACCCAAGGTGCCCGAAAGCGTGCTCCGCGCTGCGTTACTCCGGCGCGCCGTCGAAGACATCCGTCGCATCATCCAAATCCGCACTTCCAAGCAGGCATGCGCCTCGCTCCTTGCCCGTGGTAGCGTCGGTGACGATTTGTGGCAGCGCTTTTGTCGAGCGGAGAAGGAAATAGAGGAGGAGCTGCGTGACGTTGTCATGGAGGTGAGATAGATATTTTCTTTGCCTTCCCCTTTCCCTCCCTTTCTCACATCCGGACATACTATATCAGGGAGACAGATGGCTAACACACCTATTCAACCCTGCCCCCTGCCGACAGGCCAGCGCGCTTTGCCCGAACTGGGGCCAGATCATCTTCCAGTCTGCCAACGAGATCGCAGCCAACACTCAGCTGCGCAAGCGCCTGGAGGAGATCGGGGCTCAGACCGAGGCCGAGAAGGCGTGGTGGGAGAAGCGCCGGGCCGCGATTCAGAGCGACTTTATGCGCGAGCTCGACCAGGAGGAGCAGGCCGGGAAGGGCGGCGCCGCCCAGAAGTCGCCCACCTCCGCCACCGCCTCCACCAGCAAGACGGCAGTCAGCAGCGAGGACGACACCGTCCTGGTTGATGCCGTGCCTGCTGCTGCGGCTGGTGCCCCCTCCCCCAACCCTGGCACGCCGGGGTCTTCCAAGAAGAAGAAGGGGAGGAAATAAGCATGGTGGCAGGCAGATTCACGTGTTATTCTTACCGAGACTGAGAGTATTTTTGCTATATCCTGGCCCCGGTGTTGTGTGTAAATATCCGAATGGTCCCTACCTCCCTGCCTAGCGTAGGTAGGTAAAATCTCTCTGCAGTATTGGTGTCTGCTCCATTCGAGGATAGACAGCGCAGAGCGATGGGTAATCCTTCGGGGGAGCGGAAATGTGAGCAGTGTAAATGGGTGCGTAAAGGGGAAGAGGTTGAAAACATGGCATCAAATGCATGGCGTAAACGGTGTTTGTTTTTGTTTTACTTTAGAGTGTAAGGGTTGTCCCGTTCTGGTACCTGCTGTTTATCAGAACTTCCATGCCAGTTGTTCCAATATTCATGTCTTGGTCAGGAGTGTTTACTTTACTGTGGGTTTATTTATTCTGTCAAGATTATGGGTAAGCCTATGTATTTTTGTGTATAAGTGATTTCAAGACTATCCATGAAGCAGACTGCAAAGCAGAATCAGAACTGAAGAACGAAAAGCAAAAATAAGGGAAAACATAGCTGCGAGACGTGCTCCCCCACCCAGAATGCGTTGTCCCCATAGTAAAACAAGCCCCCCTTTCGAGATGCAAGCTTCGAACGCCCCCCTGAACTGTAGCTAGAAGCCAACCTGGACAAATCAAATGCTTGAAACGAGAGAGTGAGATCCGAGATAAAATAAATGAGCAGGCAGACAAGACGGCAAGGCAAAATGCGCGCTAGAACAGGGCGAGTGACCTCCCAGAAAACCAACGACCAACGACGAAGTCAAAACACACCAAAAAAAAAACTTTATTAACGGTAGAACCCCAACTTCCTCCTCATCGCCTCCTCCCCATCCTCCTCCAGCGCCCCCACCCTCGCCTCCTCCATCAGCTCCTCGACGGACCTCACCACGACCGTCGGGCTCTCGCACCCCCTCAGTCCGATGAACCTCCCCATCTTGCGCCTCTTCTCCTCGAGCGGCAGGTCGGACGACCACCACCGGATCGGGCAGGGGTAGTGGGCGGTCCAGTAGGACGGGGTGCGCTGATGGTAGAAGTGGGCCAGCTCCTCGAGCTGCGAGTCGGTCAGGAGCCAGAAGTTGAGGAGCGTCCGGGGGAACGCCTCGTGGATCGTCCCCGTCGTCATGCGCACGAGGGGCGCGAGCGGGATGGCCATCTGCTTCAGCTTGGCTTCGAACTCGGGGTTGCGGCGGGAGCGGTGGGCGAAGAAGGCTGGTGATGGGTGTGGGAGTTGTTGTTGTCTTTGCTGGTCTGGGCCGTTGTTTGGGGGTTGTTGCTGCTGTTGCTGTTGTTGCTGTTGCTGTTGTTGCTGTTGCTGTTGCTGTTGCTGCTGCTGCTGGGAGTGGCGCTCTTCTGGGTAACACATCTTGCCGGTTCGGGGCGACCAGGTCGTCCAGGTGTGTTTCAAACTGCCGGACGGAAGTGCCGAAGTTATAGTGCCCTTGTCTGTCTTGATGCTTTATTTGGTTATTGGGTACTGAACGAGCCTTCTACAATGGAGGAGGTCGTGTGACCAAGTAGATGATGTTTGTTTTGTAGGGGGTCTTTCTTATTTTCTTTCTGCTTTTCTTTCCTCTGACTGCCGTTGTATTCTGCGAATAAGGACAGACTGGATGGTCTAAGAAATCTATGAAGAAGGTTTTGCTCTAATTAGGCTGGTAGCAGTATGCTGCAAGATTTGTGTGTGTTCCTGGTGAATATCTTGGCTTTCGAACGGTAAGCGGAGGACGCAGAGCGAAGGTGGTGTGAGCGAGTGAAGCTCAAGAGGGAAAGGAGGACGCGATTCACAAGAGTGAAGAAGTAAGTAAGCAAAGTAATAGGCGGTTGCGGAATGACCGAAACGAAGAAGGAAGACTTCGAACTTGTTGCGTGACGCGTGAGCCGTGAGTCGCCGCCCAGCAGCAAGTTGGATGTTTTGCCCGAAAAAAGGAAACGAAAAAGGGGCGCGGAAATGGAGATCGAGGGAGAAAACTGAGCAAAACTACAAATCCAAATTGTGCCCGAGCAGCGAGTGGCTGGCTTTTGTAGGCCTCAGTCTCTTTATTTGCTTTCAACCAATCTGGCCCTTTGGTCGTTCTTTGTGAACAAGGACCCAGGGAGGCGAATCCACGCCAACCTCGATGATGTACATGTTATAGCGCGGCACCACCGGTCTTTGTTGGCCGGCTGCGTGTGGAATATGGGAAAGGTGAGTGAGGTATGATAACTGAAGAGTGGTGGTGGACCACTGCCTCTTCTTTTCTTTGCCAGCCTTCTTTTATCTCTCCAGCTCTTATTACACACAAACGATTTGCCTGGCTGGTGAGGCATCTCGGTTCGGGTCACGCGCTTGCTCACCTTTCTTAATCAGTTGCTCCTAAAAGAAAAAACAATATGCCCCCGCATTTGGAAAAGCGACTTGATGCGTCGATATCTGGCCCGGCCTCGAGCCTTAGTAAAAGCGCTGAACAAAGAAGAATTTCTGGGCGACCCAAGATGGCATTCGGCCTTCCCCCGCCGATCGGTTTCACCCTCGCCGGGTCTAGAAGAATCGGCCGTCGACCCCGTTGACAGGTTGGTGGCTCTGTTTGGAGATTCGCAGTGAAGGCTGAAAGAACAGGCAACGAGGCAACGAGACGACAACACGGCTAAGTGACTGGGCAGCTTCACAGCCATTTGACCTTCGCAACATGGTCTTCTTTCTTCCTCGTTGACTGAACAAAGCCCATGGCCCTGAGCTCGGCGAGGCCCTGATAGAACAGCACCAACGCGGTCCGCTCGTCGTTGCACTGTGCCTGCGTGTTGTTGTTGTTGTTGTTGCTGTTGTCATCAACCTCCTCATCATCCTCTTCTGAGAGGACCTGTCCGCAGAAGGCGGTCCATAAGTCCGCCACGTTCACCAGCGACCCTGTCTCGAGATACAGGTGATAAAGGATCGACGTCGCGGGGAGCATTGGCGAGATGCCGCCGACATCGCCGCCGCCGGAGGGCTTGCAGCAAATGCAGTCCAGGTAGTCGTGCGGTCTCGAGAGCGCGCTCTTGAACGTCGCGCCCGGCTCGGGCACGAAGACCTCTTGGTGCGGTGAGGTGTTGTCGAAAAGCCAGGCCTCGTGAAGGAACCAGTCGTCGGCGGCGGAGCATCCCTTGAGCTCGGCCTCCAGGGCGTCCGTCACGCCATCGACGAGCTCCGTGAAGGCCTGGTCATCGGCAGTCAGCTCCGCCGTGTCGCGGCTGAGCTGGACCTTTTGCGCCACGACTGTCGTCCGGAGCACCTTGCCCTGCGCGTTGTATTTGCTCCGCAAGGGTTTCTTGGATTCGGTGGCACGCACTTGGAGGGCCTCTAGATCCTTGAGTATGACCCCCAGCTCTAGGGCCAGACCCTCAAAGTCGACGTGGTCGCCATCTGTATGACGAGGACGAGGCTTGGACCGTGATGCGCCACTCTTGGACCCGACACTGCGAATGATCCTCTGTAACATGGCTGCGAGATCGTCGACGTTCATGCGTCTGATAGGGCCCGTCAACCCTTGAGCACTAAGTCCTTCGTGCATCACATTGATGTACATGTCGGCGAAAGTCGCGTTAGACACCGCTTCGCTGGCGGCGATGAGCTGTAGCGACCGCGCGATGCTCCTTTGCCATTCCTGCCACTGGCCTAGTTGGCGCTCCACGAAGCTCGCTAGGTAGTCGTCATCCTCCAGCAGCTTGCGGGCGTGTCGAAGCTCTCCCCCGCTGATAGACGCGTAGACCTCTCTGGAAAATGAGGGCAGAGTGCGGATTGCGTCCAGGTGATGCAGCTGAAACGGGATCTGGAGGTTCTCCTCCTGGTCGTCGTCTGCGGTGTCCTCAAACGGCACAGCCTCATTAGGGACTAGTGCACTCAAGGCATTGGCATTGAAATGGCAGAGATATGCGTACTGATGTTACAGACACTGTTAGCGGGCGATCCTTTGCCCTATGAAGATGAGGGGAGACGAAAACAAACAGAGAAAGAAGCGTTCCATCCATACCTTCAACGAGCTGATGAATATCTGCACGCTTGTGGCCTGCTCTCTCTGCCTTCTCTGCAAATGGTCCAGGAACACTGCCCCAAGCACGAGCGGGGCGTCGGCTGCGGCGATGCACTCGCGGAAGATGCGGTCGAGGATGGCGTCCGCGCGGACGACGTCGAACTGCCGCCCGTCGAGCCGCTGGCACGCGGCATGGAGCATCCGAGCCTGGAACAGCTCGACTGAGGTGCCGATGCCGAACAGCAGCGTGAAGCGGACGCGGTCGCGCCACGAGTGGAGCAGCAGCACCAGGTCCGACAGCACGCCGCTGTCGAACGCCTCGCTGTCCTCAAACGCGACATACACTCGCTCTTGTGGCTGTCGCTGCAGCGGCCGTGAACGAGAGGACGACGCGCCGCCGCTCCGAGACTTGAGGAACTCGTGGAGCGCCTCGGGGTCGTAGTCCAGATACTTCCGGCGGACCCGCTGGCCTGAGCTGGTGGGACCAACGCGAGTGAGCTCCAGGTCCTCCTCCTCTCCATCTTCGTCGCCGCCGGCCACGAGCTCGTCGTTGCGGGAGGTCACATCCCGGATAATCTTCTTGAGCACCGACTTGAGGCTGCCGGCCTCACCAGAGCTGACACGGACGAACCAGCCGCCTCCTCTTGCGGCTTGTTGCTCCCTGTCGTCCCTCCCTTCACCCTCACCCTCACCCTCACCCCCAACCCCACCTGATACTTCCTCTTCCCCTTCTTCCTCTTCCTCCTCCTCCTCTTCATCTCCCCGCTCCCCTCCCTGCCGCTGCCCCAGCCCACGAACCTGAAGCCTCTCCGCCAGCTGCGCAAACAGCAACCCCCGCGACGAGACGTTCGGTCCAGTGACGATGAACGCGGCGGGCAGTTTTCCGTCGCCGGGGGTCCGTCCGCCAAAATACGGAGCGGTAGGATCGTCATGACCATGACCATGACCACGACCATCTCCATCACCAGGCGCGACGAACGCGCAAACCCGGTCCAGCGTCGCGCCGTTCGCGCGTCGCAGCACGTGCCGGATCGCGCCTTCGATGCGCGCCCAGCCCGTCGCGTAAAGCTGCTCGCGACGCCGGACGAAGGCGGGGCTCTCCAGCCCGTTCAGCAGCGGCGTGAACCCGATGGTGGTCGCGGCCGGCAGCGAGCCCTCTGTAGCTGTAGATGTGGCTGTAGCTGCGGCCGCGACGCCCCGGCTCCTCCGCTGCTTCTTTTGTTGTTGGGCCTTCTGGAGTGACGCGCCTACCTTGCGCCGCTTGGAAGGCCGGGCGCTGGCTGCTGCACCTGTAGAAGCAGATTCTCCTTCATCATCCAGCGGATTGAATATGTAGGCCGCCTGGAGGAGCAGACGGGCCGGGTGGCAGTGAGTTGGGAGTTAGTAGAGGTCAATCATAGCAACTGTCATCAGCCTCATTCGCCTCGGTCTCTCTCCCTTACTTGCTTACCTGATGTTCTTCATCTTCGAACTTGTCTGCCATTCTGAGCTGCAAATGGGAGATCTATCTCTTAAGAGGTCAGATCAGGAATTTTGGAACGACTTCGGGGCATGATTATGCATAATTGGAATTATTCTTCGCAAGATTCGAGATCTCGTTCCACGATGAGATTTGAGGTGAGGTCCGCTGTCGTGGGTGGGTGTGCGCACGGTCCTCTTAACCCAGCTCGCGTCTTCACCTCATCAAAAGGGCCCGTTCAACCAAAACCACTCATTCACTTACAATGTTGATGTTGATAAATCTGGGATCATGCCCTCTCTTTCTCTCTTCGTAGTATATCACGTAGACATATAGATGCTCAAGAAGGCAGTCGAAACTGATATTGGAAAACTATCAGAAAAGGGAGACAGGCCACTTCGCTAGTTTCAAGACGACTTATATCCTCCGTCATCCACTCATCAACTCCAAACCATCTACTATCTCACCCTCCTCGGATCGTCTTTAGCAGCTCATTCGCGCACTTCACAACCCAACTTATCCAGCTATCTTCTTTTTTAAGCTTTTGCGTTCGACCTAAATACGAGATCTACCGACCGACCCAACTACCACCGAGTTACCTAGTAACAACCAAAATACCTGCCTAGGTACCTACCTGTACCTCTTGCAACTGAGCGCCCAGTGCAGCTCATATTTGTCAAGTGCATTGCCTGCTCCCGTCCATTCCCCTTCGTTGCCTGGCAGTATATCTCCCCCCGTTCGCACAGATCTAGCACCTCTCTTTCTCTCAGGAAGACAGACCAAAAGCTTCCAGGAAAATGTCAGCTCCCCCACCCACCACTCTCAAGAGCGCCGCGGCTTCGGAGCAAAGAAGAGAGCAGAAAGAACGAAATGAGCCAGAATAAAGCAAGAATTGCCGGTACGCAAGAGGGAGGCGCACAGGACGAGGTAGGTGAGGTTAGGTAGGTACGCAAGGCAGCAGCAGGACTGAGAGAGGAAAAAAAAAAACCGTAACACCCTCCGCGGAATGAATAGCGCAAGTTAAAAATGAAGATAATTATATCAATCTTCTCGTGGGAGATAGCAAGAAAAGCGAAAGTAGTGGTCTGAATGGTTGAACGAGAGAGCAATTGTGGGAAGGAAGCTAAAGGCAAGGTAGAAATAAGAGGTAGGGACAGAGAGAGGAAGCGATAGAGAAAATATTGAAAAGAAAGCCCAAAAACTCCTGCCTGTGAAAACATGTAATTTTACAGAAAAATAAATACTCGTTTGCAACGGGGACCCAGACCATCGTCCCTCTTTCCTCCCGAGAAAAGAAAAAACCCCCAAGGCCTACCATGCCCTGTCACACCACCCTTGCCCGACGAATTCTCTTTTTACTTTTCCTTTTTTTTACGTTTTCTTTGTTTTACTTCATCTCTCTCTTTGTGTTCTTCCCCCATATGTTCCAACCTCATTAGAGCGCGCGATATGCTCAGTGTAGTAAAACTCATGTGTAGCAAAGAAAAAGGACTCTGCTGGTCCCTAAAATCGAGGAGCTTACGCAGCAACTTCTGTCGCCTCTGGTGCCTTGGCAGCCTGTGATGCCCGTAAGGCGGTGCTTGTTAGAAAATGTCCGTTCACCAGACGAGACAGTGAACTATGGTTCAGATAAAGAAACTCACCTCCTCATCGCTGGCCTTCTTCTTCTCCTTCTCCCCTTCCTTAGGCGAGCCGCTCTTGGCCTTGGAATCGCCGTTCTCTTTCGCAACACCGTTAGCCGCTGCGAGCTCCGCGGGAGTGGAGGACTTCTCCTTCTCCTTGCTGGCGGCCTTCTTCTTCCCAGGCACCGATGCTGTGTCGCCGTTAACGCCGTTTGCTGGGGCAGCAGGGGCAGAGCCCGTGCCGTCGTTGGCGAGGAGGAGCTTGTTCCACTTGTCGAGCAGGGCCTGAGACCTAGGCTTGAACTTGATTTCGTCTTCTCGAGGGATGTTCTCGAGCTTCAGGATCCCCTTCAGGACCTTGTTGATCTTGGTAGCGCGGATGATGCTGACTTCGAGCTCGGGCATGGCTTCCAGTTTGGTCACATAATCCGACATGGTCTTCATTTCCTCGGCCTTCGGCTCTTGGTCGCGGGTGAGGAGGCCCTTCTGAAGCTTGTGGCGGAGGAACAGTACCTCTTTCTGTAATGGCTGTTAGCATCGAACAGACAGACCAGCGGGAAACACCAGTCATCTAAGCCCTTCGTGTACCTGCGCAGTGTAGAGTTGTGATAGGCGAGGTTACGAATTGCAGGGCTGGGAGACGTGGACTAACCTCCTTTCGTACGTGCTTCTCCTCGGCAGTCAGTTCTGGCTCCTTGGGAGCTGAATCTTCTTTAGTAGGCTTGTCGGCCTTCTTCTCTTCTGTACTGTCCTTGTCCTTGCTTGCCTTCTTAGGCTTGGACTTGGCAGACTTGCCCTCCGACGCAGGAGCAGGCTTGGCCGCCGCTGACTGGGGGGTCGCGCCGTTCGCCGGCGTCTTGGGCGTCGAGCTGGTGGTGAGCTTGATCTTTGGCTTCTTCACCGAGTCCGAGCGCTGGGGGGTCTGGTTTCGGGGTTTTGATGTTATGAGTCAGCGTGATTTCGGGTCAGGTTAAGTTGGTAGAGGACAGGGAGGGGTCAAGCCCTATAGCGCTATAGCGCATAATCTGGCCAGATGAGAAAACTTACAGCAACCTCCTCCTCGGCCTTGCGTTTCTTCGAGGACGCCTTCTTCTTGACCACAGGCGCGTCGTCGTCATCTTCGGGAGCGTCGGCCATCTCGACGTCCTCGTCTGCTGTGTCCTCGGCCTTGTTCGTCTTCTTGCTGGCAGAGCTCTTGGCCGCCGCCGACTTCTTCAAAGCAGCAGCTTGTGCCCTGGCCTCCTTAGCGGCGGCAGCTTCCTCCGCGGCGGCCACTCTCGCCTGCTTGGCCTCCTCTTCTCTGAGCAGGTCCTCCTGGTGCTGCAGGAGGACGTCCTTGTAGTGCTCCAGATCGTTGCTTTTGGCGGCCAGTTCGTACGCGGCCTTCAGGTCCTTGCTCGCCTTGTCGGGGGCCATGTCACCAACCGTGGTCGCGTCAATCTTGTCAAGGTCGGTGTTGGGCACCCAGCCACTATGAATAACGAATAGCAGGCTCAGTGTCAGCGAAGAAAGCCCCCTCAAAAGGACATAACGGGTGAAGCGGGAGACAAAGTGCAGAGTCCATGTTGAAGCAGTGGGGGAACATAGAGAAAATAAAGGCAGAATAAAGATAGAGAGCAGAGTGAGAGCAACACCCTCTGACGTGAGAGTGAGAGAGTGAGTAGGATGTTGGGGCTAGGGATAGGTAACTCACAACTCGTTTGTAGCAAGATACATAACAGGGAACGTTCTGTCGTGTGCGCGCTTGCCACCATCGGCGTAGTCCTCGCGATAGGTGCCGTCCTTCCTTTTGGCAGTGACCGGGCGCGTCTTGATCAAGGTCTGTGGCAGCATGTCCTCATCGCAGATGATGGCGGGCCAGCGCGGGTAGCCCTTGAGCTTGACGAAGTAGTGGTCGCCCGGTTGAGCGTCGAGGTTGGTTAGGCGGGCGCGCGAGGCTTGCTTCTTGAGCTTCTTGTTATTCTTGCTGGCGCTGGCCGACGTGGACTTGCGACGCGACTTGGAGGCCTTGTCAGCCGGCGTGGATGGCGCGACAACGTCGCCGTCAGCCGGCTTGGCGTCGGCGGCATCCCCGGCCTTCTCGTCGGAGACGCCATCCTCGCCGGCAGCGGCCGCGCCGCTGGCCTCGGCTGTGTCGTCGTCCTTCATCTCGCTGTCGCGTGTCTCTTCAGGCTTGGCCTTCTCGGCGGTGGCTGAGTCAATGCCTAGAAAAGAGAATCGGGGATGGGTTAGCACAATGCGACTTGAGCACTGGGAAGGCACTGACTGAGACGGCTTGGTCGACAAGGCGTAGGAACGAAGTGCAGAGCGCGAAGAGACAGCGCGCCGGGAAAGTGCGCGTGATGCAGTGGGGCGAGACAAGTTCAGGAAGATCGGGGGCGTCGGGGGCGGGTAAGGAAGTAAGCAAGCTCACCTTCATCAGCCTTCTTGTCGCCAGAGGGCTTGGCACCATCTGTGTCGGCGGCTTTGGCACTAGTCGTCGACGCGACAGCCTCGGAGCTTGTCGGCGCGGCGGGCTCAGGGCTCTTGGCGGCCTCCGCGGCGGCCGCGGGTGGTTGCGCGGAGGTGGGCTCAGACATTGCCGCGGACGGAAGAGTTGTCCAGAGAAAGCGCGGTGTATCAGCAAGGGTTGTGGGCAGCTGCTACGGGTGTGCAACGAGTAGAAGCTGCTCCGAGTAATGTATGTGTGGGTATGTGGGTGTGTGTGAGTGTGCGTGGAGGTGGCAAGCAAGGAAGCAGCAGCTGAGGCGGTGGCAGGGAGGATGTCTGAGAAGCTTGTGAAGTCCCCGAGGCTCAGCTAAAAAGCTCAGACGTGTCGTCAGGCGACGACGGCGTATCAGCGGCGAATGCGTCGGTCCGCTCGATGACGCATCAAAAAAGATTAGAAAAACGCGTTGATCGCGTTGATCTCAAGCAATGGCGTCCTGCGGAAGCAATGCGGCAATGCCGTTTCTCCCGTTTGACAATCAATGGCGGCAGGTTGTTGCCGATATCTGCTGATGCGAGGTTTTGCGCAATTGCCCTCTTCCACGCAGAAACGCAAGCGTTTGAGCGTTAAGCGTTGGTGTGATGGAAGATGAGCGAGCTATTGGTATTGGAGGTATTGGGAATCTGGAACTGGAAAGGGTGGGAGGGAAAAATAATTTGGCTGGGCAAGTTCTATGTTATGATCAAATATGCACGCCGCTAAGTCGCACCCAGCACGCAGAATCGAAAAAGTCGCAGCGCGGCTGGGCCACCCCTACACCCCCCCGGCTGATCCAATCCAGTCGATCCGGCCAATCCACACTGGGCAGCTTTCTGGTGTGCGTGGGCTCGCTTTGAGTGGTGAGAATTTCTGCGATCACGTGAGGTCAGGAACGATCCCAGCCAGTCGACTGGAGTCCAGAGTCTGACACCATCCCTGTCTGTCCCTTTGTGTCTGCCAGCTCCTTTGCCTCCTAGCCAGCTGGGCGTGCGTGCGTGCGCCGTCTGTCCGGGCTCAGTTGAATGCTGGCCAGCAATGGAACAAAGGACTAAAAAGGGACAGGCGGTGTGTGATGTCGGCACCATGTAGGTATCGATGCCTCCCTGCGCTGCCTCGTTGCCTCGTCGCCTCGTTTGTCCCCATTCTGGTGCGCGGCAGAGATTTGATGTTGACCAGGTGTTACCGCTTGCATCATCCAGTCGCTTGTGTCCATCATCAACCGAGCCATCCCCTGGCATCAAGGCAGTCAGTCCGAATCCCCATCTCCACTGCCTCTGCCAGACGCTAGCGGGCCGTCGATGTGCTCTTTGTTCATATTGCTGCAGCAGGTGTAGTCTAGGTGTCGCTGGATCAGCGCCAACCTTGTTGTAGACCCCTGCCAATCTCCCGTGGCCGACCCCTTCCGCATGCCAGACTTCCGCCAACAGCATCTCCTCTCCTACACGTAGCCAGCTGCTGCTTCTTGGCAACATTCCTGAGCGTGTGTGTCTTCTCCCCTGTTCCTTGTAGTTTAGAGTTTAGTCTTTTCAAAATTTGGTAGGCAATTATCTTCGAACAAAGACGATCCAATTTTATAGCCTTGTAGATCGATGTTTGCGTGTCACCTTGCCCCTGTTCCCTCTCTAGCCGTACATGCATGTGTGTCTGTCCACATTGTCTGTCCAAGATCAGCCGCTTCTTTTAGGGCAGTTATAATACAACAGAACAGGTACCTTTCTTTCGACCTAGATCATTCCTCACTCATCCTCGTCTTCGTCATCCTCCTCGTCGTCGTCCACGTCCATGCCCTCGTCGACAGTGACCGTGAAGCTCGGCTCTTGGTCCACCCCGACGTAGCTGTCGCTCATGAGGAACAACTTGAGATCGTGCTTCCCGGCAGTGGGGACCGTAAACTCGAGCCGGACCTTGAGGCTGCGCCCGATCGTGACGCGCTTGATGGCGAGCAGCGTCTTGGTGGCCTCCTCGCCGACGACCAGCCACCAGTTCTCCGTCTTCTTGCCGGGGAAGAAGGGAGCGTGGACCGTCATGTCGACCTCCTTGATCTTCTCGTCATCCTCGTCCTCGTCCTCGTCCTCCTCGACTTCACGCTCGATCTTGATCCTCAGGTAGGCTGGCTCACCGGCCCGGATCTCATCCGGGTCTTCTACATCAAATTCCATTGATATGTCCGGATACTTGCTGTTGGTGAAGTTCGCCGCCTGGGCCAGTTGTTTCTGGTTTAGGCCGAGCCGCTTTATGAGGGTGCGGTACTGAGGATTCTCCTCTGGGTTCATGGCATCCATAAAGTCGAAGATGTCCTTGATCCTGTTTTGTGAACCCGAGATTCATATGTTAGCAACGGCACAAGACATATGAGGGAGTGCATCGAGTGATATGGAACGTACCCAAATTCGTTCGCAACCTTGACCACCTCCGGCGTGAAGTGCGGGATCTGCTTGAGCGGGCTGTCGCGGTCCCACATTGCCTGGACCACCATCTGCGACATCTCCATGGCGTTCATGGCGTTGAGGTGGCCCTCGGACGACAGGATATCGACTGTGGCGCTGAGCAGGGACAGCACCTTGCCCAGAATGACTTCCTGGTCCTTGGCGAGGTCGATGGGCAGCTGCATGCGCGAGAAGTGCGCCTGCAGCAGGACAAAAGCCTTGAAGTGCGGCGAGTCCGGGCTCGCGTCGGCCATCTTGACCGGCACGCGGTCGTAGATGCGCCGCAGGAGACCCTCTTCATGGCGCCGCATCTGCACGGCCTCGAACTCGGCCGCCGACGTGACGATTTCCAGGATGCCCTTGAGCTTGGTGCGCGGTTTAAGCGATAGCAGGAAGGTCTGCATCGTGACGTACGAGATGTTGTAGTAGGCCGCGATCATGGCCGCGTTCTGCGGCGTCACCGAGCCGTCCTCTTCGTCGTACTCGATGATGCGAGACTGCGCTAGCTCGCCCAGCGTCTCCTCGACCAGGTCCGACAGGTACTTGCTCAGCGCATCGTGCGACTTGTCTCCCAGCCCGTAGTAGCTCGGGTTGGCCAGCAGGCGGCGGTAGAAGTACGTGAACGTGGTCCAGTTAAGCACGTCGTCGCCAGACTCTATCATGCGCGTGCTGATCTCGGTGACAATGGCGTCGTGCAGGAAGGCGTGGTTCTGGGACTGCTCGGCCAGTTGCGACTCGACGGGCAGCGCCTCGTTGAGGAACTTCTTGTAGAACTCGCGCCGGACCGCCGGCAGCATGAGGACGCCGCGCCCGCGCCCGTTCGGCCCTGACGTCGATGGTCGCAGCGCCTTGCCGAACATGTGTAACAGCTCGGCCACAGGATAGTCGACGTAGCGGTGCTCGCGGCCCTCGAAGTACTGCGTGCCCATGACCACGACCAGATGTGCCGTCACGCCCTCCAGCTCCCAGCACACGTCGCGCGAGGCGACGAGCACCTGGATGGCGCCGTGCTCGTACAGGTGGCGCACGATGCGACGGTCGCCCTGGCTCAGCGCCTCGTGGTAGTAGCCGACGCCATGCGACAGCGCCTCGCGCAGCGCGTCCTCCTGGATGCGCTCCAGCAGCGGCGCAAGCTGGGCGACGTCGCTGACGTGGAGGAAGCGGTCCTCGTTATCGTCTGCGAGGCATGCCGTCAGCAAGTCGCGAGCCGTGGCCCGTGTCTGCTTGCGCGTCGGCACGAACACCATCGCCGGCTTGTCGGCCGACATCTGGGTGATCGCCAGGTACGTCGGCTTGGCCATGGCCAGCATCATGGACGGAAAGTGTGGGATTGTGTACGACTGGATGTGCAGCTCCAGCGGCACAGGGCGAACGTGCGGACTGAAGTTGTAGATGTCGTGCTTCTTGCAGTCGATCCACTCGCCGATATCGCGGGCGTTGGCCAAGGATACGCTCAACCCGACGATGCGCATGGGAAGCTCCTGCGATGACCGCATGTACTGCATGCGCGACACCACGATCTCGTACACGGAGCCCGTCTGTCCGCCGCCGCCGCCGCCGCCGCCACCGCTGCCCAGCATGTGGAGCTCATCTGCTATGAAGAGCTCGACACTCTGCACGTTCTTACGGCGCTTCCACTGTCGCGACAGCATGTCCCATTGCGCCGGCGTGGCCAATATCAGGTCGGCTCTTTCGAGCAGCTTCAGATCCGTGGTTGTGTCGCCTGTCAGTCGCACGATGTCTTTGCCGCCGCGGAGGCCTGATAGTCGCTTCTCCCAGTCGCGGAACCGCGCGTCCACCAGCTCCTGGAAGGGCGCGATGTAGACGGCGCGACCGGGCTCAGGCTTCGACCACAGCCGCAGCAGCGCAAACTCGGCGCACACCGTCTTGCCGCTGCCCGTAGGAGCCCCGACCAGCACGTTCTGGTCCGTTGCGTACAGCGAGTTGAAGACCTGTGTCTGAACCTTGTTGAAGCGCTCCCAGTCCGGGTATAGCGCCGCGTAGTCCTTGGCCTTCAGAGCAACCACCGGTAAAGGCTGCAGGTCGAGCAGCTCCGTGTGTGGGGGGAACTTCTCTGGCAGGATCAGCTTCTGGAACGGCACGGCGAGGCGCGTCTCGGAGTGCATCCAGCGGTCCGACACAACGGATATGAAGTAGTTTGGCGGCATGGGCTCCGTGATAGGCACGGTGAAGTCGACCAGGTGCTCGTTGGACTCAGCCATGGCGTATTCGCGGCGAAGAATGAACTGGTCGTGGAACAGAATGTCCTCGCCGTCGCAGTCCTCGACGATGATCCAGAAACTCTCGGCGGCTCCGTGCAGCTCGTCGTCCCACTCAAACTTGGGCGTGATGGTCAGCTCGACGCGCAGCATCGACCGCGTCAGGGGCTGCACATGCTCCTGGATCTCGAGGCGAGGGAATTTGGCCACGAGCCCACAAACGACGCGTCCGGCTTTAGGCATGCCCAGCAGCTCGCCCATGCGCGGCGGGTCGAGGTCGAAGTAGCTGCTCCACGGAATGCCAGTGCCGCGCTCCGCTTTGCCAACGATGTCGCGCGGGCAGGACGGGAACTGCCGCAGCGGTGACATGGTCGGCCACATGCGCTTCTCCGCCATCTTGCACAGGTCCAGCGCCGTCTTGGCCACCGATGCCCAGCCCTTTTTCAGCGTGATCTCGAAGATGGCGCGCAGGATACGGCCGGCGGATTGCGTGACGTACACCATGTCGGCCATCAGGGCGAGTCCGTCTAGCTTTAGCCGCGAGATGTAGGCCTGCAGTAGCACGTTGATCTTGGCATGGGGTTCCTCGATGCTCTCCTTAACTGGGATGGGCACACTGCCTAGCAGCTTGGCCAGCTCTAGCTTCTCCTCCTGGCGGACGGGTATGTATTTGAACTCGGCGCTCAGGGCAAACACGCGGAAGAGCTCGATGGTCGAGATGTTGGGCTGGATCAGCGTGTTGTACGTGTCCATGGAGCCGTAGGTGATGTAGTAGTGCGATGCGATGCGCCCCAGCTCCGTGGACTGCAGCCGCCCTGTCTTCTCGTCGTACTTTATCAGGTTGCTTTTCCGCAGTACAGTCGCGGCTGAGTGGATCAGGTCGACGCGCTTCTGCTCCAGCGCCTCGTCCTGCTCGTACTCGGCCCCAACTTGGTACAGGCCGGGCGAACGCAGCATGCGGACGAAGAGATACGTATACCCGAGCCACTCCACGCCCTCATCGCGGCTGCGCACGTTGCCAAGGACAACTTCCGCGTTGAGGTTGTCGGCCAGCTTGCTCACAAACTGACTCTCGATCGGCAGCTGCTGGTTCAGCAGTGAAAGATAGTACTGCACCTCGCTCTGGGTGGTGATGATTATGCCCTCGCCGTATGTATCGAACTGTGGCCGCCCGGCACGCCCCAGCATCTGGAGCACGTCCTGAGGGCTCAGTTCCACCCAGCTACCCTTTTCCGGAGAGTAGACCTGCGTCCCCTTGATGATGACAGTGTGCGCGGGCAGGTTAACACCCCACGCGAGCGTTGCTGTACAAACCAGCACTTGAATTGACCCTTCAGCGAAGAGTTCTTCGACATCCGTCCTGTCGGCTCGGCTCATTCCGGCGTGGTGGATGCCGAAGCCATACGGCAAGAGATCCCTGAGGTCGCGGTCGTTTGCCGACTCGGCCGCGTCCTTGAGGATCTCGCGACTGCCAGCGTCATGCTTCAGGATGTCGTTGATCGTCTCAGCCTCTAGCGCCCTGTCGCGGATGAACCGCGCCGTCTTGGCCGTCTCCTTGCGCGAGTGGACAAAAATGAGCATCTGGTTACGGTTCTTGCCCACGTGCTCGAGCACCTTGGTGTATGTGATCTCGTTCATCATGCGCAGCTGCTTGATCGGCTTCCTCTCGGTAACGCCGACAAACTCCTGGCGCAGGGGGCAGGGCCGGTACGACCCATCAAAGTGGAACATGCCCTTCTGCGGGTCGACGCGCAGGAAGCTGGCAACGTCACGGTAGTTGGGCAGCGTGGCCGAGAGACCGACTAGCCTGACCGGTTCCCCGGTACGCTCTGTCCTCCGGATAGTCCTGCTGACAATGCTCTCGAGGACGGGACCACGGTCGTCGTGCAACAGGTGGATCTCGTCGATGATGATGAGCCGCACCAGGTTTGTGTACGACAGATCCGTGGCTTTCCGGGTGATGACATCCCACTTCTCCGGCGTAGTGACGATGATCTGCGTTTCGGCGATTTGCTGCTTTGTGAGCTGCCTGTCACCCGTGAGTTCCGACACCTTAATGCCGTACGGCTCCAGGCGTTTGCCGAAGTTGCCGACCTGCTCCTGAACGAGGGCTTTCAGGGGCGCGATGTACACGATCTTGAAGGCATCTAGATCGACCTCGCCCGTCTCAGGATCTCGGTTTTTGCCGATCTCGCGCAGGATGGCCAGCATAGCGACGTTGGTCTTGCCACTACCTGTCGGCGCGCAAATCAACATGTTCCCATCGTCCTCGAATACCGACGGGTAGCACTGCGACTGGATCTTGTTGAGCGCCCGGGTGGTGCCAAAGGGAACCCGAGCCCACTCGGGCATCTCCATGATGGGAATCGACACGTCTTTAGCATCGCTGCGCTTCTTCGGTGGTGGCACGTGGATCTCCTCGTACCCCTTGAACGTCCGCTTCTTCGTTCCCTCCGGCAGATTCACCCTCGGGTTGGTGTTGAGGTGGTTGCCCTGGTCGAACACGAGGTTTTCCAGGTTGATGAGCTTCTTAGGCTGGAGCCCGCCGACGAGACGGCCATCCGTGTTCTCCGGCTTGGCTGTCTTGCCGTCTGTGGCACCGGACTGGTCAATGTCCATCTTGATTTCCATTTTCGCCTTCTTCTGCCCATCGCCGGCAGTGGCCCTGCCGTGGAGCTCGTCCAGTATCCAGCGCAGTCCCTCAGAAGCCATCTCTCGCTCAACAGCGGTGCGCTCGTCGCTATTCTCGGATCGAGCCAGCTTCGTGAGCCATACCACCTTTTCGCGGTTTTCAATGAGCTTCTGGACGACTTCGTGGTGTTCATAGTCGAACAGCTCCATAAGGTCGTTCTCGATCTCCCGCAGCTGTTTTGGCTCTCCTTCATCACTGTCTGGCTCGCCTGACAGGATGTTTAGGGTAGCATATGTTTTGTCATGCTGGGTATGGGGGTCGGGGTAGAGCTTGCCGATCTGGCGTTGCAACCAGAATGCGTCTATGTCACGAGCTGCTATGAAGTTGGCTTCGCTCGACTTGTCCTGAGGATTTTTGCCCTTTAGTGCCGAGTCGAGAACCATGGCGTCCTCCTCATCAGCGTCCTCCGCCATTTCGACGTCTGGCTTGTCTTGTCCCTCGCCTTCCTCTTCCTCTTCCTCATCCTCCTCTTCGTCTTCCGAAACATCGCGAACCTCATGAACGATGCCTTCCCCATCTTCGTCGTCGTCTTCAAAGTCGACGGCCACGCCCTGCCGGTCGTCAATCTCCTCGTCGTCCTTGGCTCCATCCTCATCATCGTCGTCTTGGGCATCGTAGTCAGTGATCTTCTTGCCGAGGTTAACCAGCTGGTTGAACTCCTTCGGCGAGATGCTGACTCCTGTGATATCCTCTATCTCCTTCTTCCGGTCGATGTCCTTAAGGTCGTCATCTTTCAGATATTCGAGAACGGCGTCGGCTGCGCTCCGTACAACCTCGTGTGGCACATCGCCCAACTTCTCAGAAACGGCAGAGAGAAGAAGTTCGAACGTTGCCCTTGTCGCGGGAGTTCGGGGTCGGTAGCGGAGGCCCTCAACCAGCATATCGGCAGTAGACAGGATGCCGCCTCCCTGTGCCTCGACTTTCCGCTTGCGCTGCTGCTGGCGAGCAAGGATGTCCTCTCCCTCGCCTATGCGGCCCCGTTCGACATTTGGCAGGCCTGAAGGTCGATCCCTCTTCGGCGCTTGATCTCTGGCGATGCGCGAGCCCATCTCCTGGATAGACAACCTGCCGGCGAGAGACTCTGGGTCGCCCGTAGCTTCATCGGCTCGGCGCGTAATAAATCGGCGGTCCGCCTGGAGGACCAGGTTGGACATCGCCGAGTACTTGTACTGCGACACATCGCGGTGGTAGTCCGACATCGTGGCGGCTCTGAGGGTGGTTGGCTAGGTAGGGAGATATCTTCGAAGTGTTGCGAGGTCGGCGTGGGAGCGTATTGCTCTCTGCTGCCTCCCGCCCAGGCGACAGCTGCGGCGGGGTGACTAAATCAAGGCCGCGAGCACGATGTCAACGGAGACGCGTAAAAGTGAATAGGTCCTAGTATTTTAGGAGGACGCCCCTCGGCTCGAGGAAGGACTGGCGCTCGTCGTTGAAGGAGGAATTTTGGTGTCGTTGTTGGGAATCCAAGTGTGTGCGTCACTGTGGTTTGAGCGCTGTCGACCTACAGTGATAACTTTTTTTTCGATTTCAGCGATTTACACCGCGCATGATTCTGTGGAGCCCCATTGGTCAGGCATCCCCAAGTAAACAAAATGCCCTGGACCATCAACCACAACACACTCATCACTTATCATCATCAGTCTTCCTTCACATATTCCTAGGGCCGCAGAATTTTCTTGACGATCAAGCGTCTGACGATTGCTTTCTTCGTACTCTGTGGTGTTTTCTTTCCACTCTCTCACCGATAATTACCAAGTATTTACCCACGGGTCAGTCACAGTCGTGGCCCGCGCCAGCCGACCTGTCGCTCCCGCTCCGCTCTTGCTGTCGCTCCCACCCGCACTGTCTCTGGTGAACAATGGAGAAGGCTCGCGAAGCGCTTGCACCGTTCATCAAGCCACGGGATGAAGTCGCTCATATCCGCAAAATCCTCGGCGCGCATCTAGATGCATGTCTCGAGAGCGGAGGCAATGCGACTGGTGTTCGGAAACCCCTTTCTCTGGTGGATCTGCCCGCCCCTGTCACGCTGTCCCCTGAAGTGCGAGGGCTCCAGAGAGAGTATCTCAAGGCCCTTAACGCAAATTTGAAAGCACGGAGAGAATATGAGGCTGCGAAAGCGCGAGAGGGCCATCATTGTCAGCCTACAGAGTCTCGGGGCCCCGCTTCTGGCGGGATCCTGGAAGACCACATGCTGTCTCTCAAGCTGCGCAAGAAACAGCAACGCCTCCAGGCCATTACGAAATGCTTGGACCTGTTGAACCAAATGCCGGCTGCGTCTCCGGATTTCTTAGACCCCGGCCAGATTTTCAGGGACTGCCCGCCTCTTCCAGATGTGCCCAAGGATGCGGTCAGCAGTTTCGTCCTTGACAAGACTCTCTCCCAGGCAAGCCTCGACGAGCTGCTCGACAGGTTGCAGAAAACGGTTCTGCGCGCAAGGCTACTACTTAGAAGAGAAGAACAACTTCTCGACGAGGTCAAAAACAAGAGGTCATCAGCTCGCAGGACAGATGGCCAGGCTGGAGTCGATGGCTCCAAGCTGAGCGCTCTAACGGCAACCCGTGATGAGCTCATCAGCTGGATGGAGATGGAGCTTGCCAAAGCTTCAGGAGAAGGTTCCGCTGAGTCCAAGGGTGGACCCTCAGGCCGCGCGAGGCAAATGGCGGAGAGCAGGGCGCATGTAGACGAGCAACTATCGGCCATCAAACACAAATATGACGAGTACCTCGCCGCCAGAAAGGCACTCCTCCAGCTCGTCAGTCAGAAGCGTCAACCAACCCTCAAGCCGCCAATGGACCCGCCAGCGTCTGCTTCCATCCCTGAAGCCTCGAGACTTGGCCCCACACCATCCCAAGCAGCCCACACATATCTACACGCACCCTATCTCGAGAGGCTGCTCGCCATATCCCACGAGCAGAAAGGCCTCATCGCCCACAAGTCACATTTCAATGTCAGCCTAGCCAAGCAGACCAAGGATACCTGCCAGTCCCTCGATCATCTAGCCGAGGAGAGTCAGTTGCTCCCAAAGTACCCGATGAGGGGAGCGCACTCTCGCCAGCTCCTCGGCGACAACGGCGGCCTGAGTGGCATCGGTTCGTCTGGCCCCGAGGACTCGACCGTGTCCAGCCGGGCTCAGAGGTGGGTTTTCGCGGCCGAGTCAGCCAAGATCGCCACGCTGGAGAACGTGGCTGGGAGGACTGAGGAGTGGGAGATGGCGCTGGACGGGTCGACGAGGCATCTCGGCGAGATCGATCGGTTACTCGGGCGGCAGAGCTATGTGCCGGGAGACGAGATCAGCTTGGAGCTCGAGGCTGGAGGTGAGGGCTCGGATATATGGCTGTCGCAGAATCAGCCTCCGTCAGATAAGGGAGCAGGAGCAGAGTCCAAGCGGCAGGATGGAAAGGCGAAGAAGGCTGGGATAAAGACAGATGTCTGGGCCGCTCTAGACGGCGACTTGGGGCTGATTCGAGACGAGACTGTAGCCAACTAAACTGACCAAGAGTGACAGTTCATGGGCGTTGTTACTTTCGAGTCCAGCCGGATCACAAAATGTCATTGCATGCTTGTGCCCAACTGTATATGCCCAACTGTATATACACTCGCGGATGAGATGTCTCGTATTGCAACAAGATCCAGCCTTAACAAACAATGGAGGTAAAGGAGGAATACCCGTTCCGTAGAGATGGAATAAATAAATCTGCGACCAGGCAAAGGGCAAAGCATGTGCGATATACGAAGCAAAATGACACTAACATCCCGGTAATACTTGAGGACTGAGGGCACACGAGTATAAATCACGCCTACGCACTTGAAAAGAGCAATATTAAAACTAGAAGCAAAAATCAAAAAGCTTACCGGACAGCCCACTCGAGGTGTTCGGCTACGAAAACCACCCAAGGGTAGTTTCACTCCGTGCGGTGAACTGGCGTCCATCCACACATCCGTCGGTGTTGCGGTGATAGAATCATCCACATGGTCACCACGGGGAGTCGAACCCGCGGTTCGAGGGGCCACTTACGTGGGCACTTGACCGCTGCGCTACCTTGACCGAGTCCTGAATTTCATTGTTGGGAATCGTCGCGGTGGAAGAAATATTTAAGGCCTTAGACGCGTCAGTCGCGTCGCCGGCGAGGAGATGGGATGAGTGGGCGAGTAAATGGGGAAACCGCGGCCGGGCCAGGGAAGGCACGCGACCATATGCAGTCCCTAGGGTGGGTGGAACACGGTCGGAGGCTATCCGAACTCGACCGACCCTGATATTTTAACGGCTACCAATGCAAAAAGATAGGAGTGTGAGAAGGGGCTCGACAGGCCCAAGATTGTGGTATCAGTAAAAGTCAATGCAGGCTACAACAGCTATGAACTCGCTAGCTTCCTCCCTGCCATAATGCCAGACACCCTTAAGCAGAGGTCCAGGATGGATAGATGCTCGTCAGCACCATCGACTAGACGCTTGTCGATCTCCGAGAAAACCATCACGATCTCGTTCTTCTGGATATCTGGGATCAACTCGTTGAATACGATCGCCTGGTACAGCTGTACGTGTGTGTGGGAGTCGTCATGTCTTAGCCGCACTGCCATTTTCCCATTTTTCCCCTTGGATTTTTGAGATAGTTCGCTGCTTACCTGAGATACGACCTGGCCGGCACTCCATCCGTCGGCGACCAAATCCTCCACCACTTTCGCGACAGACTGGTAAGTCTGCCCCACCGCTCGGGGCTGCATAGCCTCGACCAGCCTCTCGACCGTCTTCTCAGGGATGACGCCCGCAATATCCTCGACGATCTTAGCTGTCACAGGCTCCGCGTCCACGTCCATGCCCTCGTCACCATCGCCGGCCTTGTCGGTGCGACCCGCGCCGACCAACCTCGCGGCGCTCTGCAGGAAGGTGATCGCCTTCCGCAGATCGCCCTCGCTGCAGGCAATGAGAGCGTTAACGGCACCGTCCTCGAGCACGACGCCCTCTCGGGACGCGATGTCCTCCAGGCGAGCACGGGCGTTGCCCTGGTCGAGGCTCTTGAAGCGGAACTTGCTGCAGCGGGACGCGAGCGGGTCGATGATGCGCGTGACGTAGTTGCAGACCAGGCAGAATCGTGTGATCTTGCTGTACGTCTCCATGGTGCGGCGCAGAGCGCTCTGAGCGTCTTGTGTCATGGAGTCGGCCTCGTCTAAGATAATGATCTTGAACGGAGGGCATGGGTACTTGGTCTTATAGCCAGGCGGTGGGTTTGTGAGCTGCATCCTGGCAAAGTCCTTCACCTTCTCCCGCACAATAGAGATTCCTCGCTCATCCGAGGCGTTCAGCTCGAGCACTCGGGACTTCATCAGCTCCGGCCCGTATAACTCCTTGGCCAGGGCCAAGATCGTCGACGTCTTGCCCGTGCCTGGAGGGCCGTAGAAGAGCATGTGTGGTAGCTTGGGAGCAATTTCTGTCAGAAGAAAGCGAGGAGAGGTGTGAAGGATCACAGAGGGGTGAGGGAGAGGGAGAGTACATCTGTCACGCACATTTGACGCCTGCAACGTGCGCTGCAGCACAGTTACGGTGTGATCTTGAGCCGTGACATCGCTCAGAGTTTTCGGCCGACTTTAGGCAAGCAAAAGGGTGGGAAATGTTAGTGCTATGAATATTCCCCAGATCCCCCCAGCAGATGGTTCCCCACGAGTCGTGTATTTCTCACTATTTCTCAACCCAAGGCTGCGCTCTCGTAGTCTCGGGAGTCTGCTTGTCTTGCTTGGCGGCCGTCGCACCGTTTGCGGCGGCCTGTTTCCTGGCCTTCAGATCGAAGAAGCTCATTCTCGCAACGAATGTCAGAGATGCGAATTTACGGAGTGACACGCAAAACGCATAGGCACCCTAGTTCGAGCAGAAAGTCGTGCCCGATTCGTGAACCTAGATGTTAGGGAGGTTGCAGATACCAGCTTCCGTCATGGGGGAAGCACTTAACGCGCTTCGAGACGCGTTTTCTGAGCACTGGTCCGTGCGGAGAGACCCCTGTTCACAGCCGTGAGAGCGTGGCCATGGAGGGGCAAATCCGCCGAGACCCGCTGTGGGGTTCAACCATCCTCTCCCTACTCCCCAGATCCGTGGCGGTCCGCAAGGCTACCAAGTCCACCGCATGTCGTGGCATAACTTAACCTTTTCTTGTCGAGTAAGATATTTCGTGTTCTCGGCGTACTCCCATTTGAGTCGCTCATAGCTGTGCTACGAAGCACGGATTGGATGGGATCGGAATGCTAACTGGGATTGTGGCTCCGACTTGTCCCTCTGGAGACCTGGCAGGGGTACCTGTAGGTAAGGGAGTAGGTGCCTGTAAACTTTGATCTGACACCGCACACCCTCATGAGAATCGGATTCCGTGCTAGTAAGCATAGATGCTAGGTGCATGCGTGGAGCACCTCAACGTCTCGCAGGAGACAGGCTTCTTTGCCAAGCAAATTTGAGGCTGCAGGGACGGGAGTCAATTTCCAGCCTCGTCTTTCCGTTGGTCACCTGTTGCCTGCGTCAACCGTTGCCAGCAGGACAAGATGACAAGCTTAATCTGGAAGAGAAAATGGAATTGAAAACTGTGACAGCCATCGTCCTGTCGTCCATTGTGCTGCCGCCTGGCTGTTGGTGAATGACTTTCACCCACTGTCTGTCAGGCACCCTGGCAGCCTACCAGCCTAACTTTACCCCACCTTCCGCTGTCGACCTTATGTTCTCCCCACCATGAGGAGCAGCCACCACCCAACCTTCCCACCAACACTTGGAGTCACCTTATCGATCCGACCTCCAAACACCATTAATATCGCCCACCCCCGAAACTAGATGAAGCTGCGCATATCACGACATTGGTGTATCCCATAATCCGGAACTACCGCAGTTTCATGAGGATTGGAACACCTCCGGCACTCCCCCCGACCGTCCCTCACGAGTGGCCCGCCATTCGACAGTCGAGACCGCAATCATGGCGGACCAGTCAATCATCCGCATCACCAAGGTTGGCTACACCCTGACTCCAGCTTAGTGCTCAGTAACGCGCAAATATTTCTCAAACGAGAGAGCAACTCGGCTGACCTGTGGCTCATTTGGGATGGGCATTATAGGAGTTAAGCGACATTCAGAAGAACTCCGATCTCTGTATGTCTAGAACCTTTCTGCTCTCGATCCCGCTACCGCACCGAAACCCCGAGCGAAAACAGTTCGCGGCGCTCCGAGCCTTCTGCTAATATCTACTGTTGATTCCCAGCTCTCGCCGTTGCCTGTCGCGATGTGGATGTCCGGAATGTCAAAGCCCTGATCATCGGCCCTCACGAGACACCTTACGAGTTCGGCTTCTTTGAGGTAAGGCCGGGAAGCGCTGCGCATCGCAAGGCTGCCTCTCTAGGCGCCGGGCTCTCAAACAGCGCATGCTAATCAATGTTGAAACAGTTCACCTTCAGGTTTGGTAAAGGTAAGTGCATCACAACACCCATGTGCTTTCCGTGTCGTAGCCTTAGAGGTATCCTTCTGCTCCGAGGTTTCATCTAATTCCTCGCCCGTCTTGAACAGACTACCCCCGTAAGTCGCCGGCGGTCACAGCGATCACGACCAATGGGGGCCGCACTCGATTCAATCCAAACATCTACGCTGCTGGCAGAGTCTGTCTGTAAGTTGCCGGCCTACGTTCCGGACCTTGTGAACCTCGCGTGATTTGGACAAGTGCATGACTGACTCCCTCTCAGCTCTATCCTAGGGTACGTTTGCGCAAAACCACTCGACTCCGTCCTTGGTCTCTTCCCCAGTCCTCAAGAATTCCAACTAACGTGCTTCTATCAGCACATGGCGAGGCGATCGAGGCGAGGAGTGGTCCGCCGCCCAAGGTCTGGAGTCGATTCTTATTTCCATCCAGAGCTTAATGTCATCAAACCCGTACGAGAACGAACCGGGTTTCGAGGATGCGAATGAAGCGTCAGACAAGAAGAACCAGAAGGAATACATACAAAAGGTAACCCGACAGTGCAGTCTCCTTGTACATTTACTTCCCTTACAAGGCAGCGACAAGACAGCAAGTGAGATCTTGGGCTGAGGCTAACTACCGGCTAACTACTGTACAGATCCGCCACGAGACACTGCGAATCAGTGTCATCCAGAGGCTGGAGGAGTACCTGGGAATCCAAGCCGACGGGTCACAGCCTGCGCCAGCACCCGCTGAGAGGGACGAGTACGACATCGACCTCGAGGCGGTAGACGAGGCCAGCGTGCCGTTCGAGCCATTCAAAGATCTCTGCAAGCGCCGGTTCCTCTGGTACTACGACAGCTACCTCGCCAGCATCCAAAAGGCTAAGGAGGAGGTTAAGGACGGTCAGACGTTCTCACGCATGCCGTTTGAGGGCTCGCACAACTCGATGGACGGCAAGTTCAACTACTCAGAGCTGGAGAGGCGGCTCAAGAACATCAAGCAGAAGCTAGACGCCGAGGCCGAGTCTTGGGCCGTCGAGGGTGGATCACCCAAGGCGAGGGAGTCAACAGTCGCCGTCAACCTGCAGCGCCAGTACGAGCAGGTGGTGGAGAACTTCAAGCGCAACAAGGTGCCGCACAGCCTCGAGCTCGAGAACGACTCCCCATTCGTCTGGATCCTGACCTATTTTGGCCGGCCCATGACGAACCTGGACGGCGGCCTGTTCCGCATCCGCCTGCGCTTCAGCCCCCGGTTCCCCGACGAGCAGCCGCGCGTGCAGTTCCTGACACGCATCTTCCACCACCGCATCGCCGCCGACGGCACCGCGTGCTACTTCGCGTCGGCGACGCGGCGCGAGGACGTCAAGTCCCACATCGACGCCGTCGTCGACGCCCTCGAGGAGGAGTCACCGCCGTACGACCCCCGGACGCTTATCAACCCGGAGGCGTTCAAGCTCTACTGGGGCTCCGCCGAGGACAGGAAGCAGTACAACCGACGGTTGAGACGGTCGGTACAGCAGTCGATGGAGTAAGTCCTTTTTTTCATGTTGCATAGTCCCTCCCATTACCTCCTCATACTATGTCTAGTGCTTTGCTGGCTCTGTGTCTTCGGCGTCATGAAGTGACTTTCCGAATCTACTAACACCGGCTATCTTCCTGTAGTGATCTCTAGGCGACCTCGGATCCTGATCAGTGCACATTGGGTGGAATGGATGATGGGCAGTGAGGCCCGGAGAAAGAGGAGGAATGGGGAGAGTTGAGAATGAACGGACGAGTCAGCGCGCGAGACGCCGCGAACCAAGTTTGTGTGATACACCTGCCTACCTGCATCCCTGCCCCCTAAACCCTACAGCAGACTGTCCCCCCCTCCTCTTTGTTTTTGATTTTCGATTCTGCCGTGTCGATTACCGGTTTTTGTCTCTTTCGTTATGGCGTTTACCAATACAGGCAAGGAACGAAGTGTCAACAAGCCGTCGATTTTCTCATGCTCGGTGTCTGTTTTCCTCCCCTGGTTTAATGTCTCCTATTTTACCAGCGTCGTTCCTCCCTCCCCTTTTTCTTCCCACTTTCCCTGAAGGCGTGTTGTGTGTGGGTGTGATCTGTGTCTGCTAGGCAGCCAGTGGCAAGCGTCACATGTGGACTCGACTTCCTCGTCTTTCTATTTGGGAGCTGATGCCTTCAGTGTGCGGGATACCACCGCGCCTTTATTCCTCTTTCTTCTTCTGTCGTGGTTTCTCTCGGATCGGTGAACTTCCCACTCGTCGTACTGATTCCCCCTCCTATTCTCACCCGTATCTGTTCGATTTTTTTCCCTTGTTACATATCTCCCACGTAAAATACGATGATGAGAGGAGATTAACGAAGAGTTTCACTGGAATCTTGGAAGCCCACCCCCACTCACAAGTCCAGCGAGATGATGGTTTTGCTCCTCAAACCGGTCTTTTATCAACTGATGGCAACTTATTGCTCTGATTTCGGCCTTGAAACACCTATGACCTAGCGTGCCAAGCGCCAACAATGCAGTGTCGTGCAGCTGTCCTCTGAAGAAACTTGTCCGCTGAACTGGGTAACTCCCGCTTCTTGATTGTGACCTGAGTGCCTGAGTGAGTCGGCCGCAAGCAAGTCACCCTTCCTTCTATTGAGACCGTTCACCGTGAGCCGCGCCGTCCTGAACGCCCACATATGCGCCCATGAAAATAATAAGCCAACCCGCTGAGAGCATGCTAGTCGTACAATCACGAAATGTTCGCTGAAAGTAAGGGGTACCTACCTGCAGGTAGGTACCTTAGGTAACGTAGCCAAGGAAGAATGAACAAAAAATAAAAAAAATAAAAATAGAACCAAGAAGCAAAATTCCATGGCCTTTTCACCTCTTCGGGCCCCTGGGTTTCTTGTCCGGCAGCTTGTCACGCCCAGGGGTGTATGGAGATGCCACCCCGACGAGCTTCGGCCCCGGAACACCGCCGGCCTGGTCGGCGCCCTTGAACTCGTACGTGCCCCCCGGCCCGACGGTGGCGGGGGCGCCCAGGGTGGGCCGGCTGATCTGCTCGTTGTGCAGCTTGTCCAGCGACTCGCCCACCACGGCGTACTGGCCCCAGTTGATAGGCGGGCATCGCACGACGTTCTGGCGGCGCGGCAGTTCCCGCCACGCCGGGTCGGGTGAGGGCTTGGCGCTGGCGGAGGCAGAGGCAGGCTTCTTCCCCTTGGCGTCGTCACCACCTGCGTCGTCGTCGTCATCATCATCATCGCTGCTCCCGCCATCATCCCCCGCTCCGTCGCCGAAGAGGGTCGGCGCCGAGGCGCCGGTGCTAACACGCCCTTCAGCCAGGTCCCGCAGGAACGCCTCCGGGTCGTCGAGCGCGGCGGCCTTGGCCCGCCCCAGCTTCGCGATGTCTGCGGCGGCGCGGGCCCGCTGGATCTGCAGGATGGAGATGGCGCTCTTGAGGGCGAGGACATCCGGGTTCGCGTCGAAGTCGAGGGCCTGAGGCGCCGGCGGCGGTCCCGCGGCCTGCGAGGCGTTGGCTTGCGAGGTGTGCGTCAGCACGGCGCGGTTGGCGGCGAAGAAGGTGATGCCTGAGGAGGACGGCTGGTCCGTGTAGCGGGTGCTGCTGCCGCCCGCCCGAGGCACCGGCACGGCCTGGCCGGGGAGCGCGAGGCGGGCTGGGTGCATCGTGGGAGTTATTGGGCTTATTGGCGGCGGGGGTGGGGATGGTGGGCGCTCGGTCGGAGCGGGGACCGCCGGGGGGGCATCTGATGTCTTGGTCGCGGCGGCAGGGCTGGGGGTCGGCACTGGTATTGGTGTGATGGTTGCGGGTGCACCAGCCGCTGGCCCTGCTGGACCTGTTGGGCGTTTGGCGCCTCTGATGTTATCGTTGTTGCTGCTGGGCCGACCTGGCGCCCCAGCGAGGCCTGTTGTGATTGTTAGGCCCGACATGGTCCAAGATACACAGTAGATGTTTCTATGAGCATAGGTGAGTCCAAAATGGGAGGGTAGGCAAGGAGATGACCGATGCTCGATTGCGTTCCCGAAATAAATTGAAGGAGCTGCCTGGGAACCCTGCCTAAAACGCGACGGCCTAAGCCTAGAATGTGGCGGGTCGGCTTGCCACCATCTTATGTATCCAATGTTTCGGGAGCCCCGCACTGGTGCATTTCTAGGTAGGTACTGTAGTCAACATCAGCCAATCGGGTTGCTGAGAGGCACAATCAGGATCGAAGCTTTCAACTTCACTATTTCTAGAGCGAGCGAAGCAAGGGAAATATCGAAGTCTGAGTAAACCACAAATCTCTTCAGTCATGCCATTGTTAGCAAGGACGGGCGAGCGCATTCGCGTCTATCACTCTAACAAGTTTTTGGGCTACCACAGTACTCAGGGCAGTTCTCTTAGTGGACGACAGCATCCATTCAGCTTCCGTTGAGGGCCTCAGACGGCATGGCCTCTATCAACTTCCATCTGTTGTTTCTTCAAGCTATGGCAAGCCACTGCAAGCCACGTGCTCGGCGATGTCTGGATACTCTCGCCCGCGGTTCTCTAAGAGCGCTAACAGCGCGCCGGGCTCAGGCGGGGCTACTATGTATAACGCATCGCTTCTCCTCCAGTGAGGCTAGCCAGTCACAGCCCAACATCATCGCTCTTCTAGAATATTGATGCTAGCTGCCCAGGTTTGCCCGCGTTTCCCATGTTTTCGTGTCTTTGGGCACACGGGGATCAACTGTTGTTTCCACGCTTCTAAAGGCTTTCCCCGCGAGACTTCAAGCTTTGAGGCTTCTGTTAGCTGAAAGCGACTGTTCACAAGGCGTCTGGTAGTCCGTTCGGTTTGTTTAGTTGGCACTCTTTGCTTGCTTCTTCAAGGCAAGGTGGGCACGCAAGTTGGCTGGCTCAGCTGGTTTCGTGGAGGGACAAGGCCCAGCAGGATGGCTCACTTTGGAATCATATAATTCGCTGGCCACCCTGCCCATCCCTCTCTGCATTAGGTTCAGTATGTCTCGGCGACATTTTGTGCACAAAGTTCCAGCCACTAGCAACCAGTGTCTTATCTTTCAGCTGTGCGTCGTGTAATACAAGCGCCTCCCCCGCAAAACTGCTGCCGTTCGATCGTCCTCTTTCCTTTGCATTTTCACGTTTCTTTCTCTCCTAATACTCCGCACGTGGCAGAGAGACTGCGGGTTCGCCGTTGGACCTGCATCAGTTCCTCGTCCTGTTCTTCTTTCCGTCTCCAAAGGGGGGCGCGCAGTGCAGGTATACTAGAGCAGTATACTTGCGCAGGGCTGCACGCGTTTGAGAGGTATGTGCTTCTGTCTTCCCCTGCTCCCCGCCTGGACGACGCCTTGCTGTATCTAAGGTCTAGTGCTGATCCGCCTGCTGCGATACCGTTATTAGCCTGGGGTTCTTCACCGACACAACGCTTCTCGCTCAACCGACTCGCAGGGACATGTCCACTTGTGTTCAACGCGCAACTCCTTCAACCCTGCATCCAACTCCTTGGGATCTCGAACCGTCACCACCCTGTTACATCGAAAAGACCCCTAAGCCTCCGCCTGCTGTGAGGCTGCGGCTATCGAATGTGAAAGCGAACGCCGTGATCCCCGTGCTGCCGTTCATTCCATCAACCAGTGCACCAAGCAGCGGCGATGAGCCCACAGGCAACAAGGGTTTAGTCAAATCGACGTTCGCATTGGTGGTCCAGTTCAAAAGAAGCCCAACATTAGTATACACAACCACACCCTCAGCGCGAGACAGCATGAGTGGCATCATCCCGACAAGGCCAACCAGCCAAGTCGCCACGAGGAGTGACGACGCCTCCGCAGCATCTTCGTCTTCTGGCTCCACGTCTGGCAAGGACAAAGACAAGGACAAGTCACGGGGACGGCTCCTGTCCTCGTTCAAGAACTGGCTCTCGGTCAGCGAGCCTTCGACGGAGGCCCTGAAGCAGCACAAGAAGAACACGTTCAGCCGAGCCGGGGTCGCTCCCTCGGACCCCAACGCCAACGCCAGGCTGCACATTCCCAAAGGCAGGATCCCGAAGGACGCCATTAAGCCCTCCGGCAAAGGGCCCGAGCCCGAGGATCTCGCCAGACGGAAGGTCGAGCAGCAGCGCTCCCTTCGCGAAGCCTGCGCTGGATTCCATTCCCCCAATCAGCCCTCTGCACGCTCTGAGCAGTCTTTCTCAGCACGGTCTGGCTCTGGCTCTGACTCTATCGCAAGCCCCAGGTCGGGCTCCATCATTACTTGCTACCAGCCTACTCATCGAGGGGAGGACTGATGTGGCTGTCGCAGAAAACGCATAGGACTCAGATGGGACTATTATCATCTCCATCGAGACTTGTATTCCTTCTATCTCAACGTAATGTTGGTCTGCTGCCCATTTGATCCTATGACTTATTTCTGATATCTTGTCAAAAAAGGGATGAAACCGCTGAAAAGGATGGCATCGGACCTGGACTTGGCAAATGTCCGTGTTTTGTTAGCACTTTGCATGAATCTTAAGCTCTTGCTTTTGATTCTTCTTCTTACAGTCATCTAATGTCTTAGGTACCAGCTACACCCATATACCTCTACTAGGTAGGTAGGTACCTACTAAAGCCGAATTTTATTACCTCCTAGTTCAGGCGTCGACCGCCATAGCTCTCTACGTTATGCAAGCTCGTACAGCTAGCCGGGTGCATGTGGTCAAGTCGAAATATTTCGTCTCATCTTTTTCTGGGCCATCCGCTCCGTTCGCGGAATGACAGGCCAGTGATGACGAACGAATGGATCGTCAACACAGTCAATTAGGAGGCACTCCCTTGTCAGAAAATGGAAAATGTCAACTGTGCATCTGTGGGTATGGCGAAGGTGGTGGCACATGCAGGCCCGGACCACCGAGCTCTCGGCGTCTATGACGCAATGGCAAGGCGACGAGGTGTGCCCCGTGGTCCAACCGCAGACCAGGCACACACACTCGAGAGCTTTATCCCTCCGGACTTTGCAACTTTGTTCATCCCGTCTCCAGCCCATACAGCTCAAACCGGCGTCATTCTGGAGGCGTCCTATAAGAATCCGGCCCGGGTGTCATAGTAAAGGTTGTCGCACAATGGTAACGAACTGCCTAGCAGTAATACCGCTACATATTGCCTACCCACCTACAATCTACCAGTCACCTTGGGTGCTCAATGCCTACCATATAGGTTTCATTTCCAAAGCAACTTCCTCTACTGGCCGGGCACAATAGTAGTCCATGTCCACCTTTTGTTTCTGTGGGCGGATTTGAGGGGCTTTCTCGCGAAGGAAAAATGGCGACAAACGGCGCAAAATCGAGCTCAAACGGCGAGGGCGGCGAGGGCGGCCAGGGCGGCTGGACAGAGTCACACCACAATGCGGACCGCGCACGGTCGCCGGGGCCCGCCGCCGCCACGTCCGACGCCGACGAGCGCACGCCGCTCCTCCCGCCGCTGCCGCCCCGGGCCCAGGGCGAGGGGGACAGGGCCAGGGCGGGGGCGGGGAACTTCCTGAGCCCAGACGACCCGGCGGTGACGCCGTACAACCTGTGGACGGTGCGGGTCATGCGGTGGGCCACGGTGCTCTTCGCCATGGCCGGGTTCGTGTGGTGGATCCTGCTCCTGGTGTCCGTCTTTGTCACCCCGCCCGGCCTGCGGACGCGCGGGTCCGTGTTCTTCGCCTTCAGCTACGCTAGCATCGGGCTGGCGCTGCTGGTCGTGACGCTCGCGTTCTTCGCGGTCCCGGCCAAGTCGGTGCGGGTCTTGTCCGGCGTGCTGGCGGGCTTGCTGGCGGTCGACTCGATTGTCGTGCTGGCGGTCACGAGGCTCCGGCATGAGGAGACGCTTCCGGGTATTATGAGCGTCATATGTAAGTCGAGGCATGCTCCTGACCTGACCTGTTCGACACTGCACCAGTAGCAGTCTACCTATTTCTCTGACAAATTGGTGGAACCTGACTTCAGGGGCGCTTCTGATGGCGATGTGGACTCTTGCTGCGGATCGCACGGTACAATGGGGGAAGGAAGAGGAGGAAGAGCGCCTGACGGGACGGCCGGAGACGAGGCGCACGCTGCTCGAGTGGACCGAAGTGACGATATCCAGCATCGTGGTGTTCGTCCTATGCATCGTCGTCGTGCTGATGACGTGCACCTTGACCATCCGCGCCGTCGATGCTGGTCTCCAGCCACCGGGGCAGAGGTACTGGGTCGACGGCGACAAGTACCAGATCCACTTATACTGTAAGGGGAATGATACGAATTCGTCCTCTTCTTCTAGACGCAAGACGCTGCCCACAGTGCTCATCGAAGGCGGCGAGGAACCCGTCGAGTACGGGTTGTGGCAGTTCGCCGATGACGCTCTGAAGAACGGCACGATCACCAGGTATTGCTTTGCGGATCGTCCCGGCTTCGCTTGGGTTCGTTCTCTTGTTTCCTTCTTCACTCCTTCATCTTTTATGGGCCCCACCTGCATTACCCCTGGTGGCAGGATCACGAACTAACCCAGTGAGAACTGCTCTTGGTATATAGAGCGACACTGCTCCTTCACCGCTCTCGGCTGGAATGGCCACCGAAGCCCTAAGTGAGGCGCTTGCACGGGCGGGAGAGCGCGGGCCTTGGGTCCTGCTCAATGCCGGGATCGGATCCATCTACTCGCGCATTTTCTCCTCCAGACACGGGCGTGAGATCAGCGGCATCCTCATGATCGACCCAGTGCACGAGGACCTCCTCTACCGGACGGCAGACACGGGGAGGGGCTTCATGCTCTGGGTGTGGGGGGTGATCTCGCCCCTTGGGATAGACCGGATCCCGGGGGCCCTGCTAGGGCGCCGGGGTCGGCAGGATCGAGTGTGGGGCCGGTCAACCGGCCAGACCGAGAAGACCATCTTCGCAAAGCTTCAGGAGAACCTGGTCGCCGACTCGCTCACGAAGCGCGACGTGGTGTTGAGCCGCGCCATCCAGCCCAAGAGCGTGCCCCTGGCCATCGTCAGCTCTGGCGTCCAGCTGCGCCGGGACAGCGCCTGGGACGGCAAGCAGCGCGACCTGGGCACTATCACGCGCAATCTTGTCAGCTGGGACGTTGCGGACGGGGCGCCCCACCAAGTTTGGAGGACTTGGCAAGGGCGAGAGCTGATCGAGAAGCGGCTGAAGCTCTTGATGAAGGAGGCACGATAAGAATCTGGGACACTGATATGGAGAAGAAGACAGAATGGACAGAAGAGAAATGCTTGGTCTGCGGACCGAGAGCTTATACTGAAGGGAGGGAGGACTTTTGGGTAAGAAGGTAGTCGGGTGTGTATTGTGTTTTCTGAAACATCGCCTGCCCGTTGGAAAATATTCCCCACATGCTATACCTCGTACCTAACCCGCATTACAGAGCAGGCTGTGCGGCTTCCCCATCAGCGATTTCTGTTCGCTCTACGCAGCGGGAATCTGCCGTCCCATCAGTTGCTGAGAAATGGCAACCCACTACGTGCAGTTGCGTGAGCCGGAGGAAGACTGTGATGTGTGTCGGCTGAAGTTTTGGGACCTAGAACAATCAATCAAGCGTAGACAGAGGTAGGCACTAGTCTCGAGTCGAGCACGACGATAGCTGCTCGTCCAACAAACAGCACACACGGACGTCTCTTGATCCCTAAGACGGAAGAGTTACCTAGAAAAGGGCAGCTGAAGAAGCACTGACGCGCTACATCCTAGCTTGAGAGGACATAATTTCCCGCGATATGTGATTGTGACTGGCCGATACCATTTAGAGATACGCACGACAGCTAGGTGCGCTTGGATGTTGTTCCCATAAGATGGAAGTTTGGTTGTAGTAAGGGTTCAACTGCCGCGTTCCGCGCCAACGAGGGACACCACCACGTTCAAGTCCCGATCCGAGCTGACGATCTGATCGAGACAGCGGTGGGCAGGCCCGCAAGGAGGGGGGGAATCAAGGATGGAGTGCAGTTTGGCTATACGGCGACCAGCAAATGCTTATCTCATGTTAGGACAGGACCGTCCAAACAGAGGTCCTCCGCATACGAAGGGGTCATGTTGTGGGTATAGTGGAGAGTTTAAGCGTTTGATACCTGCCCGTGGACGATTTACAGAGCATAAAAACAGTCATGTTGCTTCCGTC
>PYST01000276.1:0-53842 GCA_003049485.1 Ophioceras dolichostomum
CCTATTACCCGGACCAAGCTTCATATGCGGTCACCGCATACGGTTGGCGTCTGGTTGTGACGAGTCTGATCCTCTTGCGATTGTATGGTCTCATCCTGTGGGTGGCATCTGGCTTCACCTGCCTCTTGGCTACAGGAATATTGAACTGCCTACCTGTAGGCTCAAGGCATGGCATGGGAGGGAGGCTACAGGCAGTCGTGTCTGCAACGTGGTGATTGGTGATCTCGGGGATCTGCGTTCGTTCCACTCCGATGCGAGGAGAAGAACTCGCCGGCAAACGGCCGGTCGAACTGGACGGTTGTTGAAGCTGGAGTTTCTTTGTGTGCTCCTTCCTGCTCCACTTGTCTGTCGCTGTGCGGAGCTTCACCGAACTCTCATCGTCTTCCTATGGAATCAGGACTGGAATTCAACAGAGTCTCAGAAAAGGTCAAATCTTTCCAATGCCATTTTTCTTTTGAGGGCTGGCGATCATCCGTGTTCGAGCCGGCTTCCTTCAGCTTCTTTCGCTTCCGAACGATCTCTCTTTCGTATGAGAAAGCGAAAGTGCCCACGGCGCACGCCACCCGTGCCACAGTTCAGTCAAGGCATGTTGAGGCACAGCACAGCACACACCTTCTGCAGAGGATTTTTTCCTGCAGCTTGTCGTCAAGTCGTCGACGGTCCGGCGCCGATAAGAGAAGTCCTTTATTATTAGCCCACCTCGATGCTTTTTTTTTCTCGTCCGACGATACTGAATCAATCCCACGCGAACTCGCAGCGGAGGGTTGCACTCCGTGCTGCACGGGACAACAGCCGTGGCGTGGTGGATTGAGGGCTCTTGGCGCCGGCATGGCGATCCAAGTGCTGAAACGCATGACCCCTGGAGCCTGAAACGGGCTGGTAGCCACAGGGGCCAAACAGCGGCAGTACTGTATTTTCGCATCGACGTAGATGGCATCGATGGATTTGATGTATGAATCCCCGTCGCTTCAACTTTCTTGACTCTGTTAGGAAAGAATATTCCAGAACGAAAGCGTTTGTGCAAAGGGGCTTCGCTGATTGCTCAAACTCCTGCTCTCCCGCTGGAACCCCACATACCGACAGAATGCGGCGGCCTGGACTTTGGGCCTGTTTGGCCTGTTTCTCGGTCTTATCGACCTTCTCGGCCTCCTCCGCCGCCACCGCCGCAGGGAAGTCCACGGGTGGCGCCAGTGTGTGCCTCTGGAGCCCGCTGCAGCAGTGGCTGCCTCTAGATCCGGGGCCGAAGTGCCTCGCCTCGGATCCGCACATGGAATCGACTCTAGATCCTTCTTCGCGGAGGCAAACGGCTCCGGTGGGGAATCAGACGACGGCTCCAGACACGTGGGTTGGTCCTCACCTATGCGTCGGCGAGTACTGCGTGTGGGCCAACCAGGGATTCGGAGGCGGAGGCATAGTCCTTATCACAACGGACGACAATGCTAAGAAGGTCGCGCGACTCACGCCGTCGGGAGGCAGCAGCGCCGGGGGCGCCAGTGACGCCTTCAAGGCGCAGGTGGTGCCAGGGAAGGGCATCGGCTTGGTGGCAAAAAGGCCGATCCGGCGCGGGGAGCTGATCATGGCCGAGTCGCCCGCGTTGCTGGTCCACAAGCAGGTGCTGGAGGACAGGCAGGGGTTGTACATCAGGTCACTGGAGCTCGCCGTCCCCAAGCTACCAGCGAAGAGAAGGCGGGCCTTCATGAAGCAGGGGATGCAGGGAAGCGGCGAGGGAGGGTACAAGATCGCCGATATTCTCTTCGCCAACTCGTTCCAGATGGCCGTCTCGGGCGAGGGCGTCGCTAATGCCGGAGGATTCCACTATGGGAACTTCCCAAACGTCTCCAGACTGAACCATGATTGCAGGCCGAAGTAAGTACCCAAGTTCCACGCTTCCATCTAGTCACTTCTCCATCACTGCCGTCTAGCTTCACATTACTAATTATCGACGTTGTGTCTTAGTCTGGTGTTCCATATCGACGGCAACCTGACACACACAACCCACGCCGTGCGCGACATCGTCGCCGGCGAAGAGCTGAGCATCTCATATGGCGACCAGCTCGCGCCCGTGGCGGAGCGCCAGGCCCGCATGCGCTCTTCGTGGGGGTTCTCGTGCTCATGTGCGCACTGCACCCTCGACGCGGCTGGCGCGGCCGCCTCTGCCGACAGGCTGAAGGCCATCGCCGAGGCCGAGCGCGAGCTGGGGGACATCAGCAGCAGCAAGGCGTCGATCAAGATGGTCGAGTCGCTGCTCGGGATGTACGAGGAGGAGCGACTTGAGAGCAAGATTTCGGGCGCGTACACGCTCGCGGCCCTGAACTACAACCTCTTCGGCAAGGACAAGCTGGCGAGGAAGTACGCGCTGCTCGCGGCGGAGACGACCGAGTGGGAGTTCGGGACAGGGACAGGTGATGGGCAGACCATGCGAGACTTGGCGCAGAATCCGAAGGGTCACTGGTCGTGGAGGCAAAGGCTACGACGATAAATTACCGGCCGAGGCGCGTATTTGTGGCCCTGGAGCTTTTTGTAATACCTTTGAACAGCACTTTGTGTGATGGTAGAGAGAAATGCCAGTCATCATTGTAGCACTCCACTGGTGCTCTTGGCCGGCCTTTCTTCTCACGTCATCATCAGAAGCCGAGGAAAGGGCAGGCTGCCTGCCCAGGAGACAATTAAGGTAAGCGGACAACTCTCATAGCTCTTGGCTCGTACAGAACTACCGATTCTGGAGAGGTGTTCCCCTTCTGTCCAGAAGTGCCCGTGGCACTGCACCACTCGTGATGAGATGCCAAGTCGCGGACTCATTTCCCACTTGTAATAAGGTGAGTCGCGGACCCGTATGTTCAGGTCGAGGCACTTTCGGATCGGGGAAATGGCCTATCTCATCAGCAAAAAATCCACCGCTCTCTTCGTCTATATCTAGAAGTTCGCGCCATCTTCTCAGCTACCTTGGTTAGAACCAATAAGAACCCAGGCTCCATCCGCTACGATGCTTCGGACTTTAGCCCTCTCAATAGCCTCGTCCTTGGCTATCTTTCTCATTTTGCTTTCATGTCTCGCCGGCGTTTATCGTCGTATTTCGTCCGTTCTCTCATATCTCGTCCCAGAACTTCTGGTGTGGAGTCGAGGCGAGCTATCAGATTAACATCGAGGACTGGCCGGCAGAAGTCACATCACCCACTCTAAGGACGCACCCAAGATGTCCACAATATAACCGAGGCCGTGCTTCTCACAAGAAGGCAGTGAATTCAAGAGCTCTCGGAGGGAGCCAACTCGCGCTTTGAGAGGCTAGAACATGTCTTTGCCGGAGCGTGGTCATCGTGGTAGGTTGATCGTTCCATCTCATTCTTAGAGGGAGAACCGGGGAAGGGAGAAACAACAGCAAAGTTGGGCTTGAAACTACGCTGCTAAAAGGGTTCTATTTGAAGAGAGAGAAATGGTGTGAGATTCTCTAATAACGAGTTTGAGAAAGAATGCTATAGGCCCTCAAATATTTGGATCATGTCTCTCATCTCAGCACTGTGGTCCAATCTATTCGATGTCCCCGGTTCCTCCAAAGCAGCCGTATCAACGAGTTGCCTGGTGAGAACATAGCAATAATGAATGAGGGCTAAAGGCGATAACTTACAGCACCCCAACGTCATTCCTCTGCCAGCCTCCCGCCGTGAAGCGCGTTCACGGCCGGGGCCATTCGTCAACAAACTGGTCCGGACACCCGTTTCCACTTTGTAAATCTCTTCCCACAAAAAAAAGCCGTCAAAAAAACTCTCATTACATCCACCGACCTGTCGCATTCCACATCTTCTCACTCCCGACTACGAAGTACTAACTCTACACCTTTCAAAAACACTTCCTTGCTATTCTACACACACACGTACTTCACCATGTCAGTCAAAATCACCGAAGAGCATGAGAAGTTCCTACTCTCTCTGGCGGATGTGGAGGTCACGAAAAGCAACGACACCCGCGCTCGCCTCAAGACGGAGATCGGCGAACGATTCCTCGCCCTCATGGCCGAGAACGACAAGAAAAAAATCGCCATCAACCAGATCTGCGAAAGCATCGGATCCCTAATGGACGACAAGCCTGGCTACAAGGAAGCCCTCAAGCAGCTGGTCGCTCGCAGCACGCCGCAAGGCCCTTCGTCGGACAGCGCCGTCACCAAGCTGTCCTTCTCCTTCGACAGATACGAGATCACCTGCGTCAAGAAGGGCGACGACGACCAGGGCGATGGCGTCGTCGCCACCCCGGTCCAGCAGGTTATCCAAGTCCAGCAGCAGAAGAAAGCTGGAGGACCGGCCGCCGAGCAGCAGCCGGAGCAGCAGCAGGCTGGCGGGGGTGAGGTCGTCTGCGCGGCGGCCTTGCGCAGCTGCCTCTCCGCCCCTCCTCCTTCCTCGCTCGGAAAGTGCATCTTGGAGGGCGTGCAGACGAGGAGGGCGGCTGCGAGAGCCCACGCCGCCGCCGTCGCCGCTGCCGAGGCGAGCGAGCCCCCGGCGGTCAAGAAGCGGAAGCGGGCCCCCGAGGCTTAACGGCCTCCGCGCCTGAACAAGTCCGGGGCAATGCTCTCCTCCCTGACTAGGATGCCTTGGAAATCCCTACGGCTACTGCCGGATGTATGTATTCTCTTTTCACCATTCCCTACAATTTTGTGTTCCCTTCATCCCGGCCCACAGCCCCCTCCTTCAGCTTTCCCCAGCTTACGCTAACACTACTATATCCTGTGTTTCCAGTTCAACAGGGGTCTTTTCAAGGCGCCAGTACTACGGAGGAGGGCGGAGCGTTTTGGCATTCTCGTTCTTGTTTCCGGGCCTGTTTCCGTACTATTTTGAGGAGGAAAGGGGGACAACCTTTGTCAGAACAAGTACCGGACAAGAACAGACTAGATAACAAGACTAGAGACCATGGCAAGATGGGGGAGGATGGTTGTGCGGTCTACGAGAATGAATACACTTTTTTGATCACCCCTTGATTCGCGAACCTCCCATGATACCAATATAAGAAGCAGCCGGTCGCCACTGGCTGCCCATAAAACCCCAGTCACAAACTTTCGGGAGTGTGTGCTCCAGCACGGCATTTGTCCTGGTCCGCGAACGTGGTATCCGTGCTATAATACCACACATCCGTCCCCTCGTTGAGCTCTAAAGCCTTGGTGATAAACCCATTTTGTATCCGGATGCCTCGGATCCGGGGGCTCTTATTAACGTTTTGGGCATCACAATCCCAAAGCCGCAAAGCAGCGCCAAGGGAGCTTCTCCCAAGCGGGTTGGCCATTCGCATTTCGGCCGCAGTTGGCTACCCTTCCCATCCATTAGGGAGGCGAGATTCGGGTTAAGGTCATCATGTATTGTGATGTGGATTTTGATAACTACCAGTAGTACGCACCCAGTCCTTCCGACCTCCCAGCGAATGATGGCAGCTTCTTTCCCAGGTTGAACATCTCGATCTGGCAGAGCGTGTTCTCCACCTCTCCCTCCCTGTCTGGCGTCTGCCATGTGGCAACTCAAGCGGTCGATGAATAAAACCCAACCCGTCCTGCTTCTACCATCCAGTCGTCTAGCGCCACAGCGTGCCCCAATATCGGATCTCGGACGCGCGAAGCATCTTCGGTGGCATCCCGGTGGCCCGTCCGGAATCTTCTACTCGTCGACGGGCACATGGCTATCGGCACATGGCTATTGGTCGAGGGGTTGGCGAGGTGCTTATTCATTGGGCAGGAAATCCAAGAGAACCTACTGCGGCCATCCACCTGAGAAAATGTAGCAGATACAGCTTGCATGCTTTCTCCCCAGTCTGCTGCCGAATCCAAACAACATCTCAGGTCCTGGAGCATTCTAGAGGCAGCACGAGCTGCCATCATTGCCCCCGCCCTTCTCCGAATATGGCACCAAGACAGACTTCTCCAACCCCTACTTCGTGGAAGCAGCATCCCTATTGTATTCCAATACCGCGAGGATGTCGTATTCACCTCAGCAGTCGAGGTAGTGATAATCGCGAAGGAGGTACCTCACCTCCCCAACAGGAGTGGTCTAGGGGAAGGGACGGGTGAATAATATTTGATTAAATCAACAGACTTTCTGCTCGATCACCTTAAGTGAGGAGGGGGCGCGAGCATCTTTTGAAATTGTGTCTAGAACAAGGACATGTACCGTGCGTGTTCGGTACTAGTAGTTGATACTGTACGTACTGGAGCTGGTAATTACCCCTAGAGAGCAAAACGGAGAACGAGGGATGGAGAGTCCGTCAGGCAGACCGACACGGTTGGAAAAAAGATGGAAAGAAAGCAGGATATCAGCCTCAATGCCTAGAAAATACTCTATAAGCCTAGTACCCTGATGCTAGGTGCAAGTAAGGGGAAGTGTTCTCTTTCATCCGATAGACGAGGTACCGTAGTGGTCAACGCGAAAAAGCTCAAACATTTCGTCAGGTTTTACACCGCTCCTTTTGTCTTTGAAATCAACCCTTTCGTCGGTCGACAGGCCGCCCGGGACGGCGACGACATCGTCCCGGAGCAGCTGGTCGACGACCAGGAGGAGCGAGAGGAAGAGGAAAAGGAGGATGGGAATGGCCAGAACGAGAACGAGAACGACGACGACGACGATTACTGTCAGAAGATTCTACCAACTGCCCGAAGGTTCTATGGACTTCCATGATGTTCTAGAACGATGCTTGATAATAGCTTCTATGACCTTCGACGTGATTCATCCCTCCACTCTAGGGGTCTATAAAAGACCGTCCATTCACTCTGTAGATAGACAGAATAGGAAGGGCAAGGGCTCTTCAATACACTCACTCAAATAGTTCCCTTCTCTCTTTTCCAATAATTACCATGGCGATGGCGATGGCAATGGCCAAGCAGTTCCCCCGGGCAAGAAGCAGCCGATCAAAATTACGACTCTCGACGAAGTCATGGACATCGAGTGCCCGCCGGAGACCTTCGAGTGTCCCGACGGCTCCGGCCGGGTGTACGCCATCCGATGCCCTGTCCCCGTTGTCGGATCGGTGGTCGCGGCAACGGCTGGCTGCAGAATCCCTCGCTTCACGACTGTGCCCTTAACCACTTCCTCCTTCACAACATGCCGTACGAGAACGTTGGGGAGCTCCTGAAGGATTGGGGAACGCGAAGTATGTCCCCCATTTATGACTTATTATTCTTCACCTTTTTGTGTCTTTCTTTCGTTGCTCTCTCTCTTATTTTTTGACAATTTCTCTTTTCTCCCCCCTCTCTGCTCACGTCCCGACGCCCGAGCTCTCCCCTTTCTATTCTGGTGACCACTTGGCCTAACAGTTGCTTGGTTTATTCGCTGACTTTAATATTTGCTTCCTCTTTTTATCATCTAGTCCGACCTGACGATTCTCATCAGAACATGACGGCCCAAGAATTCAAGCAGGCGGTGCTTGGGCTGAACCCCCAGCTTGATAGGAAGGCTCGGGAGAGGCGGTCGAGGGCCGCCCGGAAGCTCCAGAAGCGCGCCGATGACAGCAGGAAGGACGACGGCGCCGAGTAAGGGTGCGTGGCGAGGATTGGAGAATGAACGAGCGAGAAGGCGGCTGACAGGGTGGGAGGCGACGAGAACACCGGTAGTGCACGAGGGAAGGAGGGCCAGATACGAACAGCATTTATATCCGTTAACTGACTGGCACACGACGTACATTCATTAAGCGTCTCATCGCGGGAACATCCGCGTAGGTCCGGCCGCCATAATTTCCTGGGAGCTCATTCCGATAAATAGAGTGCTCCCTCTCCTGCTAGAGCTTAGGAATCTAGGTACCTGACTGATTACGCCCCCTGTTGCTGGGCTAGGGAGCTACAACCACGTATCAAACCACCTGACGGCCTGGAAGAAGGCCTCCTCCTTTGCAAACTTTTGCCGCGGGTCGGAGGTGTTCGCCCGGACGCCGAAGCCATGAGAAGTCCCGCCGTAAAGCGATATTTGATAGGCTACACCCGTGTTTTTCAGGAGGTTCTCTACCACGGAGCGGCGAGCAGGGGTCAACATGCTGTCCGTCTCTATAGGTGGAATATCCAACACACGGTTAGCAAACGGATAACGAACATGTCGAGTTGAAAGTCCTATGAGGAGGGATGAGGGTGGGATGGGCGAAGGGGTTAGGGATAGTCCTCTCCCTCTCCTCCACATGAGGAAGCAGATAGTGTCCTCACGTACCGGCAACGGCCACGCTCGCGGCTATCTTGGTGCCGTTTATCTCGGCGTCCTCGAGCAGGCTGGGGTGGGCGGCGAAGGTGGCGTCGAGCCCCCCGCCCTGGGCGGCGAAGCGGAACGAGTACCTGCCGCCGAAGCAGTAGCCCACGGCGCCGACCTTCTTGGCGCCCAGGGACTCGCGGATGAAGCGGATCGACTTCGCGACCTTGGGGTCGGTCGTCGTCACGTTGTTGCGCGCGAGGAAGGCGGTCGTGTTGAAGCCTGGCTGGTTGATGTCGGAGGGGGCGGGCTGGCCGTCGAACAGGTCTGGGGCTACCGTCAGGTAGCCCGCGCGGGCGAAGGAGTCGGCGAGCCTGGGAAGGGGGTGGAGAGACGGAGGATCAATATGATGCCGGGGCGTTGACGCCAAAGGAGGATGGGCGCTGGCGTCTCAATGGTGGTTGTTGGTAGAAGGTTGCGGGGTGGGTGGGAACGTCTGGTGGGAACCCCATGGTGGGCATAGGCGGGGAAGCTTACAGCTTGTTTTGGGCAAGTTGGATCCCTACGTGGTGGAGACGAATAGCGTCATTTGATCTCAATGTTAGCGGGATAAAGTTGGTACCTGGGGTTTAGCTCGGACTCGGAGGAACCATAAAAAATGACGGCATCCAGCTTCTTGATGATGACTGCATGCGCGGGATTGGTGCCTGGACGGGATTGACGGAAGGCTGACGGGAGGCGCCGTACCAAAAACATCTGTGATATACAGGACTGCCTTTTCTGGTCTTTTACCCGGAGGTGCCGTGACGTAGAAGTTTACTGCCCTCAGGCTCTCTCTCATGTTAGCCATACTCATCCACACAAGCTGTGCCAAACCGACATCACGATGAGTTCTCGCTGGGACAAAACCTACGTCCTTCGAACACCTGCTCCTTCCCGATTGGAGTGCCTTCGTGCTTGACGATGGTTGTGTCCGCAATAGGGCAGTCGGACTGGTAGTGGCCGTTCCAGTCGCCCCAAACGCGGGCATCTGCGCCGATACTCCAGAGAGCGAGGGCAAACGAAAGGGACCAAAGCTTCATTATTAAGACGGCTTGACACGGAACCGCTGGTGAGGGCGAGGTTTTTTGGAGTGAATCGACGACGGGAGAGATGCAAGACCCTAGCTAGGTTGGTCCAGAACTCTGGTCTGGGAGCTGGCGGGTGTTTATACTCTGGGACTGGAGTCTGGACTAGCTCGTTGGGCGAAGATGATCCCGTCTCCACGCTCGGCATGCGGGTTGATTATTTGCGCGCGACACATCCCAGTCCGTTCCCACCACGAAGGGAAATGCACCGCCATGTTATCTCCGAAGACACAAATATCCATGTTCCTTTCGCTCTTCTGTGAAGGTTTGCGTGACAGCTTCCCTAATAGGAAATATGCAAGGAACGGGGGATGTCCGTGGTTCCGTAGAGTGTTGTTGGTGGGTGTGGATGGATGTGAGGATTGCCGGATAGCACCTTGGCCCTCCAATTCCTCCTCCATGGCCGTGCGGAGCGGAGTTAATGCCACCGCCAATGAGGGATTCCCCTTCTGCCGCTGCGGGGGTTGTAGGATTGATGATAGCTTACTGCCTGGTGCCGGTCCATGGCACGGCCCTGCCGGCTGATAAAGTCGCGTCCTCAGTTCGTGTTTACCTCCAAATGTGTACAAGTACACGAAATCATTTGAAATCCAAAGACTACAATGTACAAGTATCCTGGTCCCAGTTTGTGCATTTCTAATCTCTACCTACCCAGGAGGTCTGGCTGATGATGCTGGACTCGATGCTGAGTCGCACTTGCGAGATCGCCGCCTCCATGTGATGTCGACATGAGCGATTTTCAAGCCGACCTCCTAACGGATTCCCGGAACGACGAATGGAGAGCCGATCCTCCATGCAACCTGCGCTTTTTGCAGCCTTGGCCAAAAACACGAGATGCACGCGCCGAGACATCAGTAAGAGCGCAAGCTGGGCGAATCGAACCAATGTTGAGTGCCACGTGCGAATGAACGACGCCCAAGCCCTCCCATCAAATCCCACGTGGTCCGAGATGCACATGCACCTAGGGAACTCCCGATGACGGCATGCAATGTCGTAAGTATTTGGTCTACAGCAGCCGCCCAAGCGACAAGAAGTCCGACGAACAGGCTTTGGGCCGTGCTGAGGCCCTCGCGGCCTTGGCTTACTACTAAGATACTAGTAGTCGTCGAAACTTTTATGCTTCATACCGTAACACGTAGCTTGCCCGCAGATACGGCACCACGACAGCAGCCCCGCCGATTCTTCGACAGAAATTATCAGGCCTATCGGAGGTCCTTGCCTACAAGCTCGATGATCAGTTGGAGGTTGGAGGATGTTCCAACACAGCTCCATTGACCAATCTCATGGCTACCTGGGATCGCCCGCAAGCCCAGATCTCGGGCATCCCGAGGACTGTCGCTAGCATAGGACTTATATGTGCGGGCGAGATCTAGATGCGACGCCTGGACAACGAGGCAGCAGCAACTATCGAAAGCCAGGGACCGGCCCGGCGGATAGGTACCAACCTACTTAGCCGGTCCATTGCATCCGACTTCAGGAACCACGCAGACGGCGCTGCCTCTTGGCATTGCTTTGCCTTCGTGCGGGTTATGATTACAACCTAAACGGGGCGAACAAGAAACAGTTAGTCAGCCACCCTATGAGTAGCTGAGATGGCAGTTGAACACTTGACCATTGGGAAGGAGCTTTCAGGGTCCTAGATGCTCGGAAATCAGTAGCGAGAGCGAGGTGGAATGTATGTAAGGCAGAGCCGACGGCCCCAGGGCCTAGATGGTGAGCCGTCAGCCTATGACTCCTAATACCGAGCAACGTAGTGAGCTACCCAGAAGAATCACGCCAAATCATTTGAGGAGGGGCGACGGGCCTACTTATTTGACCACGGATGTCTGGCATTACAGCAATTATGGCGGTCCCACACAGCCTCGACCCGGCCGACCGGCCAGGGTAACGGCCCCGGAACCCCTCCACGCCGCATCACTCAGCCACCAGAGTCCGGGGATGTTGGGCCGGACCCGCTCGGCCTGGCGCCTGGCGTGGCCATGGCGCGACCACATGAGATGACTCTAAGTTTCGGTTGGAGTTGTCACATAGGTACTCATGAACCTGGGGCCACAGCACAAGAGACCCTTGACGGGAGTATATGAGTCTGCTGCGCGACTCCTGCCCCTGTCCTCCGGCCGCCCCATCCCTCTCACCTCGCTCGCCTTCTGATACCCGTTGCGACTCGGGGGAAGCACTTGATAACATAGACCAGCTTCCTACTACCTAGTTCCTGTTTGTTTTTTGCGTCCTCTTCGATTCAGCCAACGAATCTCTCTGTTTCTCTCTGGGTCTGTTGGGCTATTTTCTGTTCCTCAGCAGCATAGTATTCTGCCACCATGCCAACCTACAGGCGAAGTGTCCAGCAACTTCGCTCCTCGGGGGACACTCTTCCGGCATTCCCAGTGGCGGTCCACTCCGGAGAGCCTGTTCGCTTCGTTCCGTTTGTCCAAGACTCGCGGTTCTCGACGACGCTGCCCAAAACGCTCCCCATCCTGGTAGAACCGGGGCGGAAAGAGTTCACGTTCGGACTGCCCCAGCCTCTTGTCTCCCGTTTTGTCCGATGTGTATCAGTTGAGTGTATCCAGGCCCCCGAGGTCAGCGGCAGTAAGGTCTGCTATTACGTTCTCGTCAAGCTCAGGCTGGCCGAGACGGCAGATCAACGAATGAAGCGGCCGTCGTACGACGACGACAACCCGCAGCGGCCGGTCGAGGCAGTACAGCTGCGACTCGCGAGGAACAAGGCCACGGTGCACAAGGAGGTCATCAAGTGCTCCTACGAACACAACCGGCGCCTGGACGCCGTCTTCACGGCCGTGTTTCCCCGGGCGAGGAATATCACCCTTCATGATGTCCTGCGAGACTGGGAAAAGGATGGGATGTTTAACAGCACAGTCCCACAAACCCACGAAGAGTTCGCGTAAGTTCTTGCCTGCGTACCTACTCGTTACCCACCAAGAGATCCGGTAATTACGTCAATGGTGGCAGGGGGGCTATCACTGACGAGGGCTCATAACATGTCGCAGACGACGAGTGCTTTTCTACTGCGAAGCGACTGGCCACTTCAATCCCCGTGCGACGTGCTACTCTCGTGCGCGGAACTCGGCAGCCGTGATGGCGGCGGCGCTCAGCAGCAGCCCTGCTACCAGCAATAATCTCCTGGCGGTGCCTGGCGCCGCCCATACTAGGCGCCCTCGCCCGCGCTCAGTTCACGGCACTCCGCACCACAGTTTCTATGATGGAAACATCAGCCCCAGCGGCCATCGTCGCCAAAGCTTCAGCGGGTATATCTAGACGCCCCGATTTCATGATGGATGGACTAGGAGTGGTAACGAGCGATCGACATACTATTGTGAGGGAACAGGCCACCGTCTCAGGACTTCGATTCACATTTCACACTGGGAAATAATGGGTTGAGCAACGAACCATGCTCGATTGGAGCGTCTATGTCATTTTAATGTTTGGACACCACATGATACGGCTTATGAGTTTCCTTTGAATCATCTTTACTTTAGAAATCATGGTAGTAGCCATAAGCCAACTCATACACAAAATGGGGAGAGGGGACAGTGTCAGCCCTCAGGATAGGGTCACACAGACTGGCACGCTCAGGCATGAACTTGGAGCACCCGTGATCATAGAAGTTCACGCGAATACACAATTTCAAACCAGTCATCAGCTATGGTCCTACGTCCAGCTCTCAAACCTACTACATAAGACCAAAGAATGAACGAGTGCAAGATCTCGCAAATGAACGAGCTTGATGTGAACGCGGCCATCCAATGGCCAGGTACCCGTCGCCCTTGAAAGGTAAAGAGTTGGCGAGCGGTGGGTCATGGCGAGGTCTCGTCCCACTCCTGAACGTGAGATGATTACAATCCGACGCACAAAGTTGACGCTCAACTAGTCGTGCCTAAAATCCGTTCCCTCAAGCGGCCTCCGGCAATCCTCTGAATCTGTCCAGCCTCAAGATCACGGCAATTCTTGCTGCCGAGCGAGCCAAGGCAGACGCCACGGAGGGATAATCTCCCTCTATGTCCTGTCAACAGCCAGAGAAAGCTCCGCAGAAATCCAGCTACGGTGTTCCTTCGATTCTGGAGGCTGTCTAAGCTCGCGGCTGTCTCCGTGGGCTGGAAGTGACGCCCCACCTCTTGTGCCACAGACAGGCGGAAGCAGGCGGCGTATAGAAGGGCGAGACAGCCGCCGAGGCCCATGGCCCTGAAGATCACCAGCTAGCTCTTCTTGGCAGGAGCTGCTCTGCCTTGGTGGCTTTGGTAGGTGGAAGACAAAGAGCCTATCAAGAGCCTTTCTCCGCACTTGAAATCGCTTGACAACGAACCTGACAAACTAAGCGAGAATAGACCCGGGCAAGCCACATTCAAGGAACCACGAGGTCGTTGAAGATCAGAGGTCCAGAACCTGGGGATGTAATTAGTACAATCTTCCGCAGGTGGCCAATTAGGCCCCACAGAGCGGCGCAAACCCCGGTTTTGGCATGAGCTGGGCAGATCAGGCCGATGAGGCGCTGCTGGATCTTGGCATCAGCCTTCGGCCAACAAGCTCAAGCCAAGCTCCAGCAAAGCTCAGACACAGCTCCGTCAGCCCCCGGGCCAAGACAACGACATTTGAAGACAGCCACTGGGATCGACCAATGGAGATGCAAAGCACAAACAAGCCTTTGTAAGTGTGACTCCGACTTGACTAACCCTGAACTGGTGACTGATATCACGAACGTGCATTTTAGACGCCAAAGCAGCGAATGTCTTCGTTATGACTTCGTTTTACATGCTTCAATCCACGCTGAGTTCCAGGGCGCAGACGAAGAACACGAGAAGAGGGCAGCCAGACGTGCTGGCTGGCACAGCCATGCTGGAGCCTGCGGATAGAGTTAAACGCGTCTAAGGCCTGTATTGAAGTCTTGAATTCTGGAGTGCCTGGTATTTCCTAACACCGCACAGCTCGGCGTCCAGCGCAACGCTGATATCGATGACAATACCAGATACAAGAACTCACAGGATGCGGCACCCCGGAACCCTCCGTCTGAAAGCGTTCGAAGCTATATCGAGCTGGGATATAAATATGCGCGGATATTCCAGTCCCTCGGAGGGCCTGAGCATAGGTCAAGAAGCCGTCATCACCTATGCAAAAGGAAGGCCCTGCCTACTAGAGCATATCACTCGTTTCTTCCACAATGCTCCGACACTTTTTCAAATACCTTCTCCTGGGACTGGCCCTGGGCGGACTGCTCGCCCAGGCCGGGACCATCATTGCTGAGGATGAGATCATCGGCGACTTCGCCGGCACGGGCAACAGCACCACCGTCAACGGCACCTCCATCGACGCCGGGAACGGCACCACCACCACCACCACGCTCGTCCGCCGCGCCCCGCGTGAGGTCAAGTACTTCATCGACGTCACCTCCTCCGCCCTGGTGACCCGCTGGAACGAGCTCGAGCCGCAAGGGTTCCACCTCACGTCGATCAGCGCGTACGGCCCCGGCGCCAACCCGCGCTACGCGGCCGTCTTCACCAAGAAGACGTCGCCTAACGGCCTCTGGGCCATCTTCCGCGCCGACCAGGCGCGCTGGACGCAGTGGCTGCAGGACACCGCGTCCAGGGGCTACTCGCTGACGCACATCTCCGTCACGGGCGAGGGCGCCGACGTGCGCTTCGCGGGCGTCGCCGACCGAAACACCAACCCGGGCACGTCGTACCGCTGCGGCCTGAACAGCGACCAGCTGAGCGCCTTCCACGCCGAGACGCGCGCCGCGGGACGCGTCATGAAGATGGCGCGGCAGTACGGCACCTCCGCCAACAGGCTGTACTGCGCGCTGTCGTACCGCAACTCCGAGGTGAACCCCTACAGCTTCTTCTGGGGCATGTCGCGCCAGCGCTACATCGAGGTCCGCGACGAGCAGGCCACCAAGCACTACTGGCGGCCCGAGTTCGTGTCCATCTCGGACGACGACCGCTACACGGCCATCTTCTCCAACACGTACCGGGGGACCACCCACTCGGACTCGCAGATGACCGCCGCCGAGGTGCACTCCAAGGTCGCCCTCAAGGCCCGCGACGGCCTCTTCCTGCACTCGCTCCAGGGCTCCGGCTCCGGCTCCGGCACCACCTTCGCCGGCCTCTGGTCCGAGCTCGAGACGCAGCCGCGCACGCAGCGCCTGCGCACCGGCGTCGTGCACTCCAGCATCCCTAGCTGGTTCACGTCGGAGGTCACCTCGCTGATCCAGAAGTTCTTCCGCGACAACGGCGTGCGCCAGGGCCAGTTCGCGCTGGGCCGGTCGGGCAACGTCCGCTTCGAGCGCGCCTTCACGTGGAGCGAGGAGGCCCGCCGCGAGACTACCCCGGACGACCGGTTCTATCTAGCCTCCGTCAGCAAGCCCTTCGCCTGCGCGGCCGTGCAGACCCTGTACAACGCGAACCTCCTCCGGCCCTCGACGCGCATCGTCGACGTCCTGGGCCTGACCGAGGCGCCGGCCGACGCCCGCTTCCGCGACATCACGGTCGACCACCTCCTGCGCCACCGGGCCGGCTACGACCGCGACCGGGCGGGCGACGCGGGCGGCAAGATGCGCCAGATGGCGCTCGACATGAACGGCGGCGTGCGGCCGGTGTCCACCGCCGAGGTCGCGGGCTGGCTGGCGAGGCAGCGCCTCCTGTACGCCCCCGGCACGGAGTACCACTACTCGAACGAGGCGTTCCTCCTCGCGGGGCGGGTCGTCGAGCGCGTGACGGGCAAAGAATACTACCAGTACCTGCGCGAGGCGGTGCTGACGCCCGAGGGGCTCGACGTCGGCACGTGGGCGACGAACCCGGCGGCGCACGCCAACGACAAGGTCGTGCAGGAGGACTGGCGGGTCGGGCTTTCGGGCCTGACGCCGCGCAGCGACGTGCGCGTGGCGGCCGTGTTCGGGGGGAACCAGAAGTACTACGAGTCTGCGCGCGCGAGCACGAGCCTGGTGGCGTCAGCGTCGACGCTCGTGAGGTTCGCGAGCGGGCACGCCCTGTTTGGCGCGGGGGCCAGGTCGCCGGGCGTGTGCAAGGGCGGGTCGAACTCGGGGGCGATGACGAGGGTGTGCAGCACGGGGAGCGGGTACGAGTGGGCTGTGGTGGTGAACACGAGGGATTTCTCGCCGGATAGGGATGTGGATAATGATGGGGATGTGGATGATCGGTGGACGGTGCTGACGGATGGGTTGGCTGCTATTGTAGCGAGGCTGTGAAGGGGAGAGGGATCTTTCTCGGTTGAGGTGAAGTCTCTCACCCGTCTGGGTTTGTTGGTGCCAACTCTTGTCTTCTTTATGTGAGTGGTGGGACGTCTGTGTCCGTCACTCAACGTGCGGATAGGCTTAGGTAGCCATGGAGCAGGTGTAGTGGGTGTTTGCTTTCTCTCTTTTTTCTTCTTTTGTTTTTGATATCTCGTTCGCCCTTCTCTATATTCTGCCGTTCTTGTTGCTCCTAGCGAGCGTTTATACCCTTTTCTCGTTGATTTAACCCTTGCCCTATACCTACCGCTTCGAGCCGAGGACGCAACTCAGCGCACGCAATTTAGACATGTTGATTCTAGATTAAGCTTGAAGTGTTAATTATGCTTAGCTGTTGTTATAACGTACAACTATGATTAAGCACATGGTATCCTCTTTTCCCTGTTACGTGACCGTCCGAGACGTTGTCCTTGATGTCCCGTGTAAGTGCATCGTATATGGTAGAGTAAGCCATACAATTCGTGCGGTATAATGAGCCCCTGATGCCCTGTGCTTTCATGGTGGCGAACCCAGCAGCGGAAGACCGGCGCTCACGCCACAGCAAGGCAAAGGGACCAACAAAAAGAAAGTTGGTGAAACGCGAAAAAAAAAAAAAAAACTGCCTTCGGTTTTAGGCAGTCCTGTTCAGAGGGAGAAAGAAAAAAAAGGGATTATGTAACGTCGATCAGCACTCCTAGTGGTGGTATCAAACGGCTCGTAAACTCTTGGCGCCTCCAGTCTGTCGGATCGGATCTCGGTGGGGTGTGTGCCGAGACAGGGAGGCGAGACAGGGAGGAGCGGTCAAAGGTGGCCAGCAGCCCACGATGCATGCAGGCAGGCATCAATCCATTCTTGCCATTTTTCTTTCCTCAACAACACAAACCCTCAACTTTCAAGCAAAAAACCTGCGATAAGAAATCAGACGAAGAAGAAAACATGGGATCCGGATGCTGCAGCGGAGGCAACTGCGGCGGGGCTTCAGCTGCCCCTGTCCACGCCGACGTTCCAGCCACCTCCGCTCTCCCTCTCACGGAGGAAGCACCGCCAGTTGGTGGTGAGAAGGGAGGAGAGGAAGAGGTGATGGCTACCAGCTGCGACATCGGCGACGACTGCTGCGACGACGAGACGTGCTACGAGGAGGGGGAGGACAACGAGTCGTCTGCTGGAGCTTCCCTCTCGATGGCGACCATTGAGTGCTGCAATTCCAACGAGGAGCGATGCGATGGTGAGTTTTTTCGGCGTGTTTAGAATGCCTGCCTCCCGTCCGCGTTGGTTGCGAGTCATCAATTTGGAAGCCCGGAAGGACCTTTCGAAGCAACCAAAAAAAGGGATGGAACAATGATGGTTTGGGAATGAGTGAGGCCCAGCTGACCTGGCCAATTGAACGATCCAGAGAAGTGCATCATCGCTGTTGCTGCTGCCGAGTGCGAGAAGGCGTGCGACGACGACGAGGCTCATGATGGTAAGGCTTCTTTTTTATTATTATTAGTATTATTTTCTTTCTGTTTCTTTTAATTTTGCAACCCCCTTGAATGCCGCTTGAAGCTACCTGTCTGATGCTGCTCAAGCTTATCTCTTTTGCAATCACTTCCCCTTTCCCTCCTTCCCTATTCTCCGAAGTTGCTCGACTTCGTAAGATGCAACCTGCAGCCAACCGACGGGCGTCTGTCTGTCGCGCTTGTATTCCCCCAGCCATGTCTGTGTAGCAACAATAGGTTGTTCACCGGTCGCTCCAGGCGCAAAGCAGCCCTGATTGACTCGTGATTATTGTTGGCCATCAGGCGCGAAGGACCACCAGCACGTCCACGACAAGGACGGCCACCACACGGGCTCGGCCTGCAACACGCACCTCAGCAAGGCCTTTGAGCAGTACAGCGCCTACCTTGAGACGGCGCGATGCATCTGCCGCAGCATCCTCGAGCGAGGCCTTCCCGGCACGACCTCGTGCTGCGGCGACCACCAGAAGCAGCAGAAGATGGAGGAAGAGAAGGCCAAGCGTGCCGCCGCGAAGGTAGCGGCTGCAAAGAAGCAGAAAGCGAAGGCGGCAGCGGGAGGTGATGCTCATCACCACCACCACCACCATGGACGGGTCCATGACCACGGCGGGCAGCACGAGCACGACGAGCCGGCCGAGGCGGACACTACCGCCCACGGGCTGCACAAGCACAGCATCAAGGCGGGGCACCACCACCACGGCATGAAGCACCGCAAGAACGTAGCAGCGAATCCCGGCGGCGCTGCTCCCACTGTTGCTGGTGCGCCGGCTGTCACCGCAACAGCCGCTGGCCTCATCGTCGGTGCCTCGCTCCAGGAATCCGACGATGACGACCAGCGTATCATGGCCATCACTCCGGCCCTGAAGCTCAAGGCCGACTACGAGTCGGACTGCTGCGGCGATCACCACGACAACGACTCTCATCACGACAATGAGAAACACCAGCATCACGATAAGCATGGCCCAGCCGTGGCCGTCGGGCGGGTGCCCATGTACGACGTCGAGAAGGGCGTCGGGCTCGAGCTCGTTTCTCTCATCGTGGAGGGCATGACCTGCTCCGGCTGCGCCAACAAGCTCGAGCGCGCTCTGCTCATGAACTCCGGCGTCTCCGGCGTGCACATCAACTTCGTCATGGGCAGCGCCGAGTTCAGCCTCGACCCTGCCGCTGCTTCTGCTGTGTCTGCCAACAAAAAGTCCAATGCTACGGCCGCCGAAGATGCCATCCGCGCCGCCGAGCGGGCCACCGGCTTCCGCATCGCGCGCGTCGTCAGCGAGAACCCGGGCGACCAGACGCTCGACCTCGTCGCGGCTTCTCCCCGCGCTGCCAAGGCCATCATCGCCGACATGTCCATCGTGGGCGTCAGCCTGGTGTCACTGCTGGACGAGAAGAACAAAACGCTGTCGAAGATGATACCCAAGAAAGGCAGCAGCAAGAACAACACCGTCACCATCCGCGTCACCTACGACCCGACCGTTATCGGCGCACGCGACCTCATGGGCCAGATCGGCCGCGACGGCCTAATCGTCCCCGGCAACGGGGGACTCGCCCCGCCGCGCGACGACCCCGCCATTGCGAGCGGCCGCCGCCGGCTGTACGACCAGCTCCTCAAGACCGCCGTGGCCGCGGCGCTGACGATCCCGGTGCTGGTGCTCACCTGGGGCGCCGACGCCGTGCACGTCCAGGACATGACCCGCGCGGCGGCGTCCCTCGCGCTGGCCACGCTGGTGCAGCTCGTGGCCGTGCCTGAGTTCTACCAACCCGCCCTCTCGGCGCTGTTCCGCGCGGGGACCGTCGAGATGGACATGCTGGTCGTGATCTCCATCTCGGCCGCGTACGGCTACTCGGTCGTGGCGTTCGGGTTCCGCGCCGCGGGCCGCCCGCTCGAGACGGCCGAGTTCTTCGAGACCAGCACGCTGCTGGTGACGCTCGTGCTGCTGGGCAGGCTCGTCGCTGCGTTCGCTCGAATCCGCGCCGTGGCTGCCGTGAGCGTGCGGTCGCTGCAGGCGTCGACGGCTCTCCTCATTCAGCAGAAAACGCCTCCTACTCCCAAGAAGTGTGGCGGAGGCGCCGGCGGCTGCTGCGGATCGTCCAACAACGCCGCGGCTGAGCTGCTGGAGACTACGCTGATCGACGCGAGGCTGCTGCAGCACGGCGATTCGTTCAAGGTGCTCCCCCACTCGACGGTGCCCACCGACGGCGTGGTCGTGTCCGGCGCGAGCGAGGTCGACGAGTCGATGCTGACGGGCGAGTCGGCGCCGGTGGGCAAGCAGGCCGGCGACGCGCTCGTCGCCGGCACGATGAACCTGTCCGGCACGCTGGTCGTCCGCCTCACGCGGCTTCCCGGCCGCAACACCGTCGCGGACATCGCGAAGATGGTCGAGGACGCCGCGCGGTCGAAGCCGCGCATCCAGGACGTGGCCGACCGCGTCGCGTCGTGGTTCGCCCCCGTCGTCACCGCCGTCGCCGTGCTGGTCGTGGTCGTCTGGGTCGCGGTCGGGCTGAGGGGCCGCGGCTACGACGCGGGCCGCGCCGTTCCCGACGCCATCACGTACGCCATCGCCGTCCTGGCCGTGTCGTGCCCCTGCGCCCTGGGCCTCGCCGTGCCGATGGTACTCGTCGTCGCCGGCGGCATAGCGGCCCGCGGCGGCGTCGTCATCAAGTCGGCCGAGTGCACCGAGCGTGCACGCAAGGTCAGCCACGTCGTCTTCGACAAGACGGGCACCATCACCGAGCCGGACCTGGACGTCGTCGAGGAGATCTACCCGGATTCTGCTGCTGGCCTGGACCGCAACGAGGCCGTCGCTCTGGCTCGGGCCCTGGCGGGCGGGAATACGCACCCCGTCTCGGTCACGGTGTCCAACTACCTCGACTCTCGCCAGGTCTCCACCGAGAAAGCCACCTCCGCCGCCCTAGACGACATCCGCGTCGTCCCCGGCTCCGGCGTCGAAGCCATCTACAACAAGACGTCTTCCCAGATCGTCCGCGCCGGCAACCCGCAATGGACAGCCACCACCGCGCACCCGGACGTAGCCCGCCTGCAATCCGCCGGCCTGACCCTCCTCGTCGTGACGCTCGCCTCTTCTTCCTCTCCAATCGCGATCTTCGCCCTCCGCGCCCGCCTCCGCCCCGAGGCCGCCTCCGTCGTGGCCCGCCTCCAGCGCCGCGGCATCGCCGTCCACCTCGTCTCGGGCGACCAGCGCGTCGCCGTCGAGTCCGTCGCGCGCCAGGTCGGCATCCCGCTCGAAAACGTCGCCGCCCAGAACACGCCCGCCCAGAAGCGCGAGTACGTCGCCAGCCTCATGGCGCAGGGGCCGGCTGTTCAGCCGAAGACGCGTCTCGACGGATATCGCCAGCGGATGATGATGATGAGCTCCTCCTCCTCTGCAGCCAAGAAGAAGGCGGTGGTCATGTTCGTCGGCGACGGCACCAACGACGCCGTCGCCGTCGCGCAGGCCGACGTGGGCGTGCAGCTCGCCGGTGCCAGCGCTCGCAGCAGCAGCAGCAGCAGCGGACGCAAATCGAGCAGCGGCGGCGGCGGCGCGTCCTCAGCCTCGGCCTCGGCGGCAAGCGACATCACCCGCGGCGCCGCCGACGTCGTCCTCCTCTCGGGCCTGTCCGGCGTCACCTTCCTCCTGGACGTCAGCGCCGCTGCCTTCCGCCGCATGGCCTTCAACTTCGCCTGGTCGGCCGTCTACAACGTGCTGGCCTGCCTGCTGGCCGCCGGCGCGTTCGTGACCGTGCGCATCCCGCCCGCGTACGCGGGGCTCGGGGAGCTGGTCAGCGTTCTGCCCGTTATCCTGGCGGCTTCTACTATGCTGCTGGTTAAGGTCCGCGCTGATGAGGCACTAGACTAGTCCGCAGTCGGGCTGGCTTGTGCGGTGCGGTGCGGTGTGGTCGCGCCGTTGGCTGGGCTGGAGCCTGTCTGTTATTTGCTGGCGTATGCGTTCAACACTCTGCGGACGGTAGGGCGGGCGGGTCTCGAATCGGTCGACGATGCGAAAGGGGGTTGGAGAAACAGAAAAATGCGGTGGTGGTGAATGGTTTTAACACCTTGTTCGAGCTAAGCGGGAAAAAAACAGGTGGAATATTATGCTGCTGCGTTACTGTGGAAGTGTTGTCTTGTCTTGTCTTGGAATGCTCTGGACTGCCTTCGAGTGCTTGTTCTCTCTTGTACAAGTGTTACTGTCTTGTATTAGTTCGACGCGGGCTCTTCCTGGTCAGCCTTCCCCCCGGCTGGTCTCGTTTACTGTAGGACAGCTGGGGCGGCGGTGCGTGGCCAAGGGGAAGAGCAAGGGGCCTACATACTAGAAATTGTGCATCACTACTTGTTGCTTGCTATACGAGGCTCGAGAGGGCTCATGAATGTCTTCCCTCACTCATCGTGCGGACCTCCTGTGACTGCCCAGTTCCTCAATTGTTCGTCCTCACTCAGTAACACTATGCAACACTGCGCCTCCGTCGCATACAGCCAGTGCAGGCAATATTTACCTACCTACGTACTTACCCAGGTGAGGGCGAAGCTTCGCATGTAATGAGCCGACGAGCACCGGCGTACGCGGCGAGACCCTCCACTTTCGCTTCAAGCCTTCACTGATGCCATGCCGTTGGTAAACAGGGGCCATGGCCTAGCAAAGACAAGTTCGGCACATACGGGACGTAAAAGAGAAAGGGGCCTCTATTATTTTCCTGTCTATCGAATCAAGTCTTGGTCTAGTATCTAATCTAGCGCGTGGCACCCTTTCCTCCTAACCCACCCCATCCCATGTCCAACACGAAAGAAAACGGGAAAAGATGAACGAACCGCCCGTTTTTCTAAGATATTTGCCTCCTCTCTCTCTCCCATCCACAACCACCACCAGCTCCAAGGGTCTCCAGTCCTCGAAGACAGCAGTAAGTCGCGGATTAAAAAAGAAAGTAAAAGCAAGCAAGAGCGTGTTATATCGTCCGCTCCCCCATGTCTTTCATGTCGTGTCGCAGTCCGTGGTTGGCCAGTCCAAGATGCCCAGATCCAGTCGAAAGAAAAATATCCCCGAAAGATGCGTAGAGGGAATAAGCAGCAGACGAGAAAAAGAATCAAGGAAACGAACCGGGGAAAAAGACACCCAAGACAAAGGAAATTTTGTTGCTTCCTCGCAAAACCGTTACCACGCAAAGGGGAAATGACAAGCCAAAGATTGTACCAAGGAGGAGATATCTAGGTGGGTACCCAAGAGAGCCTCGGTCCTTTATTCTCTTTTTCTCTTCTCCGGGTTTCATCATAAAAGAAGAGCAAGAAGAGAGAGTCGTCTAGTCGTCCTCATCGCTGAAGACCTCCTCACCACGCTTGCGGCGAGCCATGCGCTCTGTTTGTTTGACAATTGAGTTAGCAATCAGTTCTGATGTTGTCCAGTTTTGCCGTTGGGGTTGGTCGGCGAGCTATTCATTCAACCTACCCTTCTTCTTCTTGCGCGCCTCGGAAGAGCTAAGCTTCGCCTTCTTCTTGTTGCCGACGATCTTGTTGCCCATGGCGTCGAACTTGTCCTCCTCGCCGTCGTCCTCGCCCTTCAGGCGGGGACCGCTGCCCTGGCCCTGGACCCAGTTGTGGCCCGAGGGCGTCATCTTGCCGTCGACGACGGCCCAGACCTCCTCGGTCAGGTCCTTGGTGAACTCGGCCGAGTGGGTGATGATGATAACACCACCCTCGAACTTCTTCAGCGCCTTGGACAGGGCGCCGAGCGAGTCGCGGTCCAGGTAGTTGGTCGGCTCGTCCAGGACAATCAGGTGGGGACGCTGCCACGAGCAGGCGGCGAGCACAACCTTGACGCGCTGGCCGCCGGACAGACCGCGCATGTGGGAGTGCGAGACCAGCTCGGCGTCGAGGCCGAAGTTGGCGCAGTGAGCCTCGATCTCCTTGCGGACCAGAGGGCGGAACTGACCGGAGGCGAGGGCCTCCTTCATGTCGACATCGGCGACCATCTTCTGGTGGGAGGCCAGCAGCTCCGAGCGCGGGAGCCAGGCGTTGTCGGCCGACATCATGGGAGTCCAGCGCTCGTTCTTCATGCCGACGTTCTCGCCGAGGGCGAACGAGCACTCATACTCGTACGAGTTCTTGAACTTCCTGCGCGACGAGATACCGATGACGCGGCGCTGCGAGCCCTCCACCTTGAAGATCTTGTCCATGGCCTTCTCGTCGGCATCGGTGATGATCTTGTTGGCACGGTCCATGGTCTCACGGTCCTCACCGGTCTGGAAGCGCCACTGGATGTACTCGGACGGGGTCTTGCCCAGGTGGTTATCGATGTGGGCGAAGGCGTGCTGCTTGATGTAGGCAATGCGGATGTTCTCGTGCTGGTAGATGTCACCGCCGGTAGGGATCAGCTCGCCAGTGAGCACGTTGATCAGCGTCGACTTGCCGGCACCGTTGGGGCCGATGACGGCAATACGCGAGCCAAGCGAGCACTGGAAGGTGATGTCGGTAAGCTGGGGCTTGGACGTGCCAGGGTACTGGAACGACATCTTAGTCGCACGCAGGATAGCCTTGGCCTTGGTCTTGACGCCCTCCAGGAAGCCGGGCTCTGGGAAGGTGAACTCCATCTCAGAGGCGCCCAGCTCGTAGTACGACTGAGCCGACGGGCACTTCTTGACGAACTCCCTCAGGTTGCCACGGTAGCGCTTGAGCTTGAAGCGCTCGTAGTGGATGATGTGCTGGCAGACGTTGTCCAAGAAGCCGGAGTCGTGGGACACGATGATGGAAGTGCAGGGCGAGGCCGTCAGGTAGTCCTCGAGCCACTTAACGTTCTTCACATCCAGATGGTTGGTCGGCTCGTCGAGCAGCAGGATATCGGGAGCCTCGAACACAGCACGACACAGGGCCAGCTTCATCTTCCAACCACCGGACAGGGCAGAGATCTCACCCGCGATCATGGCATCGGTGAAGCCAAACTCGTTCAGACGGGCCTCGACATCAGTCTTGGCGACGTCAACCTTGGCCTCAGCGAGCTTCTTCATGGTCCAGTCGATGGTGGTCATCTCAGTGTCGGCCGAGTCCAGGTCGTGCTCGACGAAGACGGTCTTGACCTCGCTCTGCTTGGGGAAGCCCTCGACCTGCTCGTTGTTGATGGAGCGCATGAGAGTCGACTTGCCCGAGCCGTTGGGGCCGCACAGGCCGTAGCGCTGGCCGCGCTTGAGGCGGAGGTGCGTCTGGTTCAGCAGGATCTTGGCACCGTAGGCGAGCGAGAAGGTGCAGTTGCACAGGTCCTCACCCTCCTCGTCGTCCTCCTCAGCCTCATCCTCGCCCTCGAGACCGGGCGAAGCCTTCTTGCGCAGAGTGTCGACAACGCTCTGCGAGTCAGCGTCACCGACAAGGACGGTGACGTAGGGCTTCAGGGCCTCAGCCCAGGTAGCCGACTCCGTCTCCTTCTCGTCAACAAGCTGGCCGGCGATGGCAGCGATGTAGGTGTGGACGGGGGCAAACTTGTCACCAGTGACGGCCTTCTTGGAGGCGAGGACCTCCATTAGGTGCTTCACGACGGTAGGGATATCGCCGTCGAGGCTGACCTCGGGGATCTTGCCGTCCTTGACAGCACCGACACGGATGAGGGTGTCGAGAGCCTGCTTGGTCTTCTCACGAGCCTCAGGGTCGGCGATGGTGTCGAAGTTCTTCTGCAGGTTCGGCATCAGACGCGGCAGGAAAGCGGCGACGATGTTGGGGTCGTCGACGAGCTTGCACATGTTGTCGACGATGACGGCCGCCTTACGCTTGATGGCCGTGTCACGCTCCTGGAGACCACGCTCCAGAAGAGGAACCATGAGGGCCAGAGTGGGCTCGCGCACCTCAGTGACGAAAGTGGTGGCACCCAGCAGGTGAACGGTGGTGGGGACGTTCTCGGGCTTGGCGATACACTTGATCACCTCGGGAATAAAGCGCTCGATATCCTTGTTGACGATCAAGCTGCAGATCTTCTCCATGGTCTTGTAGGCGCGGTCCTTGACCTCCTTCTTGGTGTCCCACATGGCGTCGCTGACAACGGGTATCAGGTCAGGCACGCGGAGAGCGACCTGAGCAGGGGCGGTGCGCACAATGACATCGATGAAGTCCAGAACGGCGATCTTCTCGGGCCACTTCTGGGCGTTCTTCAGCGACTCAATGAGTGGGGGAAGGGTGGCCTTGATGGCGTTGGGGTTGACAGCCTCGGCGATGGCCGACGCCGCAGCGAGGGCGGCATTCTTGACGGCCGTGATCTTGTCGCCAGCAGCGGCGAAGACATTGGGCAGAAGAACGACGAGGTAGGGCTCGACGTGAGCCGAGACCTCAGCATGCTGGGCAATGGCTTGGGTAGCGTTCAGGGCCTTCTCGCGGACGGTGGCGTCCTTCTTGTTTGCCAGCTGCTTCTTGAGAGACTCGATAGTCCTGTAAGTTGGGGAAAATCACATGTTAGCGGCGACGGTTCCCCTTCACGCAAAATTCGAAAATTCAAAATTCTCCAACTTTATTTCGCCGCACCGTTTTTTGGCCGCTGCAAAACAAACTTTGAAAAAATCTGTGCGTGTGGCAGCGGGTCGCGGCAGACTGCAGGTCGCTTGCGTCGAGAACCAGCCAATCGCAAAGAGCGGAAGGGTCGAGAAAAATTTTGCTTTCGGTGCTGGAATTGGAGGCGACGCCGACGGAACCGTCTTGTCGCTTGGCCTTTTCCGCTTGACTTTTGGCTTTTGGTGGTGGTGGGTGGTGGGGGTTCACATGCGCGTGGGAGGGGCCAGTCCTGGTGCGGTGCGCAACCAGGATTGGGCTTGTGCTTACTGGATGGGAGTGTCGAGATCCTCAATGCGACCGTTGACGAAGGAAGCCAGGGCTTGCGAGGCCTCCTTGACAGCGTCGGCCTCCTTAGAGACAGTGAGCTTCTGCATCAGTTCCTCGAGGAACTTGAGCGACTTGGCGTTCTCCGCCGCGGTTTGAGCGTCGATGGCAGGCATCTTGATGGTTGTGATTATTGGGTCGGAGAGAGCAAGGTTAGAGAGGTCGTAGAAGAGAGAATCGGCGGAATCGACCGAGAGAAATGAAGTCGTAACCAAGCGCGTATGACAGGTCTAGGGACGGTCTATGTCTATCGGAGGTATGGAAAAACGAATACTGCCTCGCCCGCGCAGAGAAAGATCCGATGGAGGGTCGGTCTTCTATCTCTGGTCTATGAAGAGAGAGCCGGGGTCCAAGAGATAGCGGCTGCAGGGCTGTGGAGAGAAGCCCAGCGCGCAATGAGAATCAGACCAAAAACTCCTGCAAAAGAAGTAAAGACTGAGGGGAGAGTTGCCCTTCTTCACGGAGGAGAGCGAAAAACAAAGGAGAGCGGAAAGAGGGAGAGTGAAGGATGGAGGTGGGTGAGATGGAATAGAAGAGAGGGTGGAAGCGGGCGGTGCTTTTAAAACAGATCTCAGTGTTGGAAATTCCGAAAACTTTTTAGTGGGGCGAAGATATGCCCCTCCATTGATTGGCCCACATGCCACCGCCTTCGACTCAGACGGCAAGGATTTCACTTATCAGCTCTATCGGGTACTAAGTTTGGCGCCGTCTCCCAGGGCGGTGAACCTTGGAGGGGGAGGGGGCGAGAAGTGGAGGGAGGGAAAAAAAAAAAATTCAGAGCCCCATTATGCCGAACCGGTTTCAGGGTTCACTTCCGAAGTGCGGTTCAAAGGAGCTGTGTCTGTGGATGCATCTAAACTTCTTGCCTTCCCTTGTTAAGTGCCTCTTCCTTGCTTGCAATAGTAGAGTTCCTCACCAGACGAGTGTTGTCGTCTTCGTATTCTGTCAAGGTTCGTAGAGCTCTCTGTTGTTGGATGGGAAGGGCGAGAACCCGATAAGCCCTACGATGTCAGCAGTCTCAGGCAGCAAGGGTTCAAACCTACCCCTGAGCCACCTCCCCAACACTTGGCCAACCAACACAGATCTCTCCGGCAATCTGACAAGCCTCAAACTTCGCCACTCTCGGCCAGTCATAAGAAACCGTACTGAGCTGTAACTCCATGCTGCAGATTTGGTGAGGAAAGGCTGGGTGCTGGAGCCGTGTCATTCCCCTTTATTCATCTCAATTTCTTTCCCCTTTGTCCTGAGCATCCTGCTGCTGCACGTGGGATGCGAGGACGTTCCGATTTTATATAGATGCAGAGAGCGGGAACCAGAGTAGTCTGTCTGCCATGCGGGCCAGTCCGATCGAATCTCCAAGGCACGCGGTTTTAGGCCAAGAGACGTGCGCTAGTGCTGGAAGGTTCCGGTTCCTGCGACAGAAACAAGACGGCAAAGCGGACGGGAAGTTTAACCTTGTTTGTCGGTCCCCAGAACTATGAGCACGAGTCGAGAATCATCACCGTCGATACGAGAAGGAAGGTTTCTGTCAGGGCTGTTTTGCGCACAGGAAGGTGTGCCTCTCCGTCAATCTCTGCGGCTTGCAGGGCAGCGTTCAGCCAGCGCGATCTGTAGGCCAATCGGTAAGGTATTTTGGGACACCTGCTGCATCCAAGGAACCGTGGGGGTGGTCAGCACCACCCGCGCCGACAGACAGACAGGCAGGCCGCTCAGGCTCAACTGTGCATCGTGGTGCATGCAGATTTCTCACTCATGTTCAGTGTCCACAACCGTCTCTCAATGCAAGTGAGCGTCAGAATCAGCACACCGCCTCTTTCTCCTCCTTCATGTCCGCAGTAAAATATGGGGCAGAATGGAGAACGGAGAAGGCAGGCACTTATCCCCCACCATCTCAGATAAAACGATCCCGGGGTTCCCCATTCCCTTGCTGGCAGAATGTTTTTTCCCCTTTGCCAAGGACATGACGTCTCTGTACATCAGCCCCTGACGAGCCCCTGGACCGCTAGGGCCGGTCAGTAACGTACTCGGTATTCATTCGAGTCACGTGGCGAGTCATGTGATGTATCGTTGTTGATGACGGCCTACCGTTGATGTCGGCGACTTCGTGAAGCTTCACTACGATCATAATACCCCAAACATGGCTATGATCCCTTGGAGTTGATTCAAGGACGCCATTTACGCACCTATTCTGCCGCTTCCCTCGACATCATTCGCATTGGTCAATTCTATTGGCAATCGATCGTCCTTCCCCTCCCTCCTCTCGCTGGTTCTGATTGGTGCCCGACTGCGTCCGAATGTGACGTTGCCGTCGATTTTGCCAGACTTTGAGTATGCGGTACCACGAGCAAGACGCTCTCACGAGCTCCCAGAGCGGGGATCTGCGGAGTTGTGCAGAGGGAGAGGGGATATGGATCATCTTATTAAAGGCCGTCTCCCTGAGATGGCGCATCAACGCTCTTTTCCCCTCCATACCATCTTCCGGGCATCCGTTCCTTTCGCCTCTCGACTCCTCCACTATCAACCATCTTACCGGAGACGTAGCCCTATGTACATCCTAAGTCATTCTCGATAGCTAGCCTCGATGTCGAGCGGAATTCTCAAGGTCGATGGCAACCAAGTGGTGGATGGCAAGGGCAAGCCGGTGATCCTGCGTGGAGCCGGTCTTGGTGGATGGATGAACATGGAGAACTTCATCACGGGATATCCCGGTTGGTCTTCTCTATCCGCGTATACTACAAACGTTCCCGAAAGTCACTCTAACGCCCTGTTTGTGTTTGTGTTTGTGTTTGTTTACAATAGGCCATGAACGCCAACACAGAGCCGCAATGCTCAAGACGCTAGGACAGGAGAAGTACGAGTTCTTCTTCGACAAGTTCCTTGAATGTGAGATATTTTCGATCTAACTAAGCTTCTAGGCGAGAGCGGATAGACTATACCCTCAGAGTCTCACTAACCGTGTTTGCATAGACTTCTTCACCGACGCCGACGCCAAGTTTTTCTCCTCCATGGGGCTGAACTGCATCCGCATCCCGTTCAACTATCGGCACTTCGAAGACGACATGAGCCCGCGAGTACTGAAGGAAAGCGGCTTCAAGCATCTGGACCGCGTGATAAACATCGTACGTGCAACTCTGCTCGGGCTTCTAGGCTCCCGTCGGTCCCAACCGGTATACTACTCGTAATGTGGGCTCCTGAATATAGGCTGACACATACTCCCTCGCAGTGTTCTGAGCACAAGATATACACCATCCTGGACATGCATACTCTCCCCGGCGGCCAGAACCCGGACTGGCACTGCGACAGCTCCTCCCCTTACGCTGCCTTCTGGGAATTCAAAGACTTCCAGAACCGGACCGTCTGGCTGTGGGAAGAGCTCGCACGACACTACAAGGGCAACCCGTGGGTTGCGGGCTACAACCCGATCAACGAGCCGTGCGACGAGCAGCACGTCCGGCTGCCGGCCTTCTACGACCGACTCGAGGCGGCCATCCGCGCCGTAGACCCGGACCACATACTCTGGCTGGACGGCAACACCTTCTCGATCGAGTGGAAGGGCTTCGACCGCGTGCTTCCCAACACCGTATACGCGCTGCATGACTACAGCCTCATGGGTTTTCCCCTGGGCGAGCGCTTCCGCGGCACGCCGGGACAGCTAGAGAAGCTAGAGGCTCAGTTCCTGCGCAAGAGCGAGTTCCAGCGCTCCCGCGGCGCCGCGATCTGGAACGGCGAGTTCGGCCCCGTGTACGAGGATCCCGCGCGCTCGAGCAACGCCGACGAGATCAACTCCGAGCGCTACGCGCTGCTGGGCGCCCAGCTGGACGTGTACGACCGGCACGCCATACCGTGGAGCATCTGGCTGTACAAGGACGTCGGGTTCCAGGGGATGGTGTACGCCGGCCCCGGCACGAAGTACGTGCGCACCGTCTCGGCCTTCCTCGAGAAGAAACGGCGCCTCAACCTCGACGCGTGGGGTCGGTACCCGAACGCGGAGCTGGACGCGCTGCTGCAGCCCTTCGTGGACTGGATCGACTGCAACGCCCCAGGCGCGACGGCCACGTATCCTACCACGTGGGACACGAACCGGCACGTCCACCGCCGCGTGCTGGAGAGCTTTGTGGCGCCCAGCTTCTCGGAGGAGTTTGCGAGGCTGTTTGAGGGTATGGGGTTCGAGGAGCTGGAGGAGTGCGCGAGGAGCTTCGCGTTCGAGAACTGCACGCAGAGAGAAGGTCTGAATAGGATCATAAGTGAGCATACGAAGGTGCCAACTTGAGCTAAAGGACTTGCTAGGGCGGGCCACGATTCTGGCGCTGATCGAGGACACGGGGTGCTCTTGTCCTGTCGTTACTAGGAAGCGATGTACCATTGGTCCAATGCTACATATAAATATAGTAGTATCCGCTCAGATGCTTCCAGCAGCCTCCTAGGCCGTATGAGCTGGGATTGTATATCTAATTCTCGCTAAACCTTAGAAAGGCGGAATTCAGCATCGAAGTAGGCAGTGCCTCTCGAAATCCTCGCTCGTGACCATGTTCTGCCTGGTCAGCCCGTGCAGGCTGTGCTGTTACTTCGGACAGAAACACCGCCTGGGAGTTCCCATGGCTCTTCCCCCAATTATTACCTTGGGCTTTTATATGCGGTGCTGCAAGCACGGCATCTCCGAAGTCCGAGGCTTCGCACTTTTAAGATTCCGAATAGACTCTAGCGAGGGGTATGGCGTCACTCTATGTCCTGATCCCTGTACGTTCCTCGACATGCCTGAACCTTCATCGTGTGCCAAGTGCGACGTGCTATTCATATGCCGCATCTACTCTTACCAATCGACAGCCTTCTCTCCACAGCCTCTGACCGAGCAGGATCATGTTGTGGGAGACTCCGGGGTGGGCGGGTCCATGTACGCCGAGGCGTCATATCGGCACTTCTGCTGGGTTCCGGAGCATGCTCTGCCTATCGCGAGAATAGGACCAGGTCAGCTACAAAGGAAGAGTCGAGAACGGAGTGAAAGGAGAAGCGTGCTCACAACCCGGCATGCTTTGATCGAAGCTGATTTTCCTCTTCCGGCACAAGAAGCATCAACGATCTAGCAACTTGGCTGAGGGGTCGAGGATCGGGAAAGCTTTCGGACTTCGACAGGGGCGACGGCATATTGTAATTCCAAGAGCTCATTGTGTAGCCTGCGCGGAAGTGCTCCGTGAGGTGCCGTGTTCTGCGATCCCAGCTGCCATGCTTCATGCCACAGAAACCACAGGTCCACATGTTATTCGCGTACATGATGTCCTCGCGCCAGCACGCGGCGAGGTCTTCGGCGGTCATGAACGACGGAGCGTGCACCATCTTGATGTGCCGCACTAGATGTTCGAGGCGCCGGTAGGATTCTGTCTGGCACGGTTTTGGACAGGCATTCCTGGACCCGGTGTCTACAATGGATGGGATGATCGACTTCCAGAGTCTGCACACCGCACATGACGCACCGGCCGCGATCTTGCCACGACGCCGAATCGGGCAGGCATTTCCACTTCTGCCTCGGTAGGTGCGTCTCCTCCTCGTGTCGTTTCCATGACGTCTTGGATATGGGCCTGAGGCAGAAAGTGCAAGGGTAATTGGTTGGGGACACCTTCGAAGGGGGGCTGGTTGACGCTGTCTTTCCGAGGATTGGGGACGACTTTGGCAGCAGCTCAGTCAGATCCCTGCTACTGAACTTTCGCCTCCCTTTCCTTGGACTAGGCGCGAAGCGAGCATCGCTGCACTGCGACATGGCCGACCCGTTCGGGCTGCCGCTCCCGGCGTTGGACTCTGGCCTGCTGTAAGCGGACTAAGAGGGCGAATATTCGCTCATGCCGGTCGGGTGCGCACCCAAGACGGGTCCTGCCACAGCGGGGGGAAGAGACGGGATGTCCATCACCATCGGTACTGATGGCCTGCCTGCCTCTGGCCCAAACACCGGGGCTCGTATCCGTGCGAAGTCTGATACCGGTTTGCGTCCTTGCACTATCAACCTGTCGAGTGTGGATGTCCCAGGATCCAGAAAATCCGATGGGGCCGTTCCACCAACACTCGCAGACGCGCCCGGCGTGTTAGACAAGTCGTCGTCCATTCTAGTAGACGGCTCTACGACATAGCCCTGATTAGGAGATGCCATATTTACTATAGGCTTTCTTGGTTCAGGCTGTCTGACAACATGGCTGGAGACACAGTAGCTGGGTAGGAAGGATAATCAGCCCCCTGCCCGTTGCGCGGCTCGGAGTAAACCTCAGCGTTCGGAGCAGTCTGCGTTGGCTTCCCCTCGATGCTTGTGATATTGGCTGCTTCATCCCAGGCAGTGCCTGGGGCTGCTGTGAAGTTACTGACATCTTCTGGGGCCGGGAGCGCTGGCAAAGAGAGATCATGAGCCGAAGGACATGTCGACTCTTCAAGCATCCCAGACTGATGGGATACGACTGGAGGGGTTGGGAGCGGTGGGTAGTCGTCCTCGCCATCAGAGCCTGATGCCGAACTCAGCCATGATTCAACGCTGTCGACTAGGCTGCGGTTGCGGGAGTTGCTGAACCATGTGCCCACCTGCTTCACACCGAGGCCTGTGACGGCGGCCAGCTCCTGCTTTTCAGTCGCCGTAGGGTACGGATACGACGCGTGATCTTGAAGCCAAGCCTCGAGAGCCGAGATTGCAGCCATGGAAAAGCGTGTGCGGGCCGGCCGTTTCCTTTTTGTTCTAGCTTTGACCTTGACCGATTTTGGGAACCCTGGAGGCCCGAGGATGCTGCCATTGTATCCCGAACGCGATGGTGGACGTACTGGAAGTACCCCTGGTGTCGGAAATGCCGTCGGCCGGCCGGAGCCACTCTGGAGGTGTTGTTACGCTCGGGTCAAGGCCTGATGCAGAGAGATCCTAACTGTGAATAGGTGTCGTATCCTGTTGGTGTGTCGCAGATGTTCGAGGGGCGGGAGACTCTTGGGTAAGAGCGGCGGGGTTGACAAAATCCAAGCACAGGCCCGGGCCGGTGAAGGTGATTGAAAAGATATCCGCATCTTCTAATAAATTCCAATCAATGGGCTCGGGGATGTCGAGGGGAAGAGTAGAATCGGCCATGAGGTTCTGCTTTCGGGTGGCCACGATGTTCACAGGAATTCTAAGAGTAGGCTGGTCGAGGACAGGGGAGCTAAAGAGCTGGTTGGGTGCTTTGGAGTCTTAGCAAAGGAAGACGTTTGACTCTAAGTCCAGACAGGATCTACCGGGGATGGTGTTGTTTTTCATGGTGTTAGCGACTACGGTGGTGGTGCGGCTGTCGATGGGGTGGTTCAGCTGATGAAGAATTGGGCGAATTGAGATAGACTGGGTGAGGGCTGATGACCGTCTGCGAACGACGGCGACAGAAATGACCGAGACTAAGCGCATGATTGATAGAGCACAAAAGCAACCTGCCTTAGGTATCTTAGGTAGTGAATACGCGGAACAAGCAATTGCGACAAGGATGAAAAGAGAGCAAGAAAGATTGTAGTAATTAAGAGAACGGATGCACCAAACAAACAAAATTGCAACCAGGGGTATTTCCTAATAAACAAGAACCGTCTGCTCGTCGATCTATCCGGTCGAGGGGCGACGCATCACCAATCCAGTAGAGATACTTAGAAACCAAAAGACACCCACCGTGGTGCAAGACCGCTCCCGAATCGCTGCAATTCTACAATCACAGCACGCCCTGCAAGCATCATGAATTTCGCTTGGCTTTCTTGTCGACATGAGCATTGCCATCCTCATCGCGGGCACCAACCGGATCCGTCGTCGGCACATCTGGAAGAGCCTGGGCAAGCTTCTCGGCCTCCGCATCCTCCACCTCCTCCGCCTCGGGTTTGGCATCAGCGTCGGCTTCGCCATCAGCGGGCGCCTCGGCAGCTGACGCGGCCGGGACATCGGGGACGGGAGGGAAGAAAAGCCTAGGCAACGGAGGCCGACAAGAAGAGGCAAGAGTGAGCTGGTATGCCTTCGGGAACTCGGTACATAGGGGTGAAGTATCGTCTACTTAGCATTCGGGAGCTGGGGTAACTTACGGCAGAACCTTGTTGTACGCAACCAAGTCCTTCTTCTCAAACACAACAAACACAACCAGGTCGAACTTGTCGCTCTTGGGCGAGGTGAGGACGTCCCGGACGGCCTGGGCAGCAACGATGGCCGCATCCTCACTAGGGTATCCGTAAACTCCAGTGCTGATCGCGCAGAACGCAATAGTACGGCAGTCATTGTCGATGGCGAGGTCTAGGCTTGTCTTGTAGCAGCTCGCGAGCAGCTCTGCGGCGGCCGGCTTGGAGTGCCAGAAGTATCTCGGGCCGACGGCGTGGATGATCTTCTTGACGGGCAGCCTGAAGCCGTCTGTGACCTTGGCTTTGCCGGTGTCGCAGCCATCTAGCTCCCCGCAGGCAGCGTGCAGCTCCTGAGCTCCGGCAGCACGGTGGATGGCACCGTCGACGCCACCACCGCCGGCCAGAGCCTCGTTCGCCGCGTTGACGATCGCATCGAGTTCGAGCTCCGTGATGCTGCCTTGGAATAGAGCGACGCGGTCGTTGAGGGCCTTGGACGGGGCTGGAATGGGGACGGGATCGTCGGGGTTGGGAGCGGACTGGGGGGAAGACGACTCTGTGGGGTTCGGATGGGCCCTGGGGATCTGGGGGAGCGCAGCGCCGGCGGGAGGGCTTGCGAGGCGGTGTGTCTTGTAGAGGAGGGACAGGTTTGGGATCTCGGAAGCTTTGATTATCGCCATCCTGAACGCGCGTCGAGCTAGCATCAACCGTCGTTCGCAGATGGAGAAGCGCCGTTGGGAGAAGGACAAGGCTACTTCGTGTGGTGGGGAAACAGAATAACGCGTCTTAGAATGATGACGAAAGCGGGGTACAAAATGCCTCTAGTGGTGATGGAGAAGAGTTGGGCTGTGGAAAAAGATTGAGAGCTTCCAATTGATCCTGATGATTACCAAAAAGAGTGGCAAATAACCATAACAACCCCCAGGGCGAAGCAATATTTTCTTTGAATGGTGGTGCCTGCCCGCCCTGTCTTGTTGCCGTCTTCTGCGATGATGGTTGACGCACTGCCCTGTCCCGGACCTGCCGATTATGCCAAGGAGCAAGTGGCCCAAGCTCCTTCAATGCCACTCAAGACTGAAAGTTTATCTTATCGCGAGTCTGGAGGGGCACGGTTAGTCACCCCTCCTCTCCCTTCAAACACGAAAAACCCCCTTTGAGTCATCAGATGTTGTGATAACTGGCTAATCTCACCTGTTCTCACCCTCGACTCTGGTGGAAATCCTCTTCGAATTCCCTCCAATTCCCTTTTCGATAAAGCCAATTGGATTGATAGAAAGTCCCAAATCATGGCGGAAGCTATCACCGAAGGGGCGGCCAAGCTGCAGCTCGACGAGGAGACCGGAGAGATGGTCTCCAAGAGCGAGTTGAAGAAGAGACTTCAGAAGCGAGCCAGGAAGGCCGCTGCGGCCAAGGCGAAGGACTCTGCCGCCGCGAACCCTCCAGCTGGAGGCGCCGGTGGCAAAGCTGCGCCGAAGTCCGCTGCGAAGCCCGCCGAGAAGCCCGAAGAGACCATCCTCGACCCGGAAGCCATGTTCAAACAGGGCTTCCTCGACGAGGTGTTCAAGAACCGCCCGATGAAGCCCGTCTTCACCCGATTCCCCCCAGAGCCGAACGGCTACCTCCACATCGGCCACGCGAAGGCCATCGCGGTCAACTTCGGATTCGCGCGGTTTCACGGCGGAGAGTGCTATCTGCGGTACGACGACACGAACCCAGAGGCCGAGGAGGAGAAGTACTTCACTTCGATCGAGGAGATGGTCCGGTGGCTGGGCTTCTCGCCGTACAAGATCACGTACTCCAGCGACAACTTCGACCAGCTGTACGAGCTGGCCGAGAAGCTCATCGAGCTCGGCAGGGCCTACGTGTGCAAGTGCAGCGACACCGAGATCAAGATCCAGCGTGGTGGGGAGAAGGGCAAGATCCCACGCACGCGATGCGCACACGCGAACCAGACGCCCGAGGAGAACCTGGCCAAGTTCAGGGACATGCGCGACGGGAAGTACAAGCCGCAGGAGGCCTTTTTGAGAATGAAGCAGGACATCACCAACGGTAACCCCCAGATGTGGGATCTGGCGGCGTATCGGGTCTTGGAGAAGGAGCACCATCGGACTGGAGACCGGTGGAAGATATACCCTGTGAGTTTTTCCCTTCTCAGATGCCACGTGCTTAGTGACTAACGCCTTGCTTTAGACTTACGACTTCACTCACTGCTTGTGTGATTCTTTCGAGGGGATCACACATTCACTGTGCACCGTCGAGTTCGTCCAGGCTAGGGAAAGCTACGAGTGGCTGAATTCCACTCTAGGCGTGTATGAGCCTCAGCAGCGCGAGTACGGTCGGCTCAACCTTGGCGGCACGGTGCTCTCTAAGCGGAAGATTAAGAAGCTGGTGGATCAGGGCTACGTCCGTGGCTGGGATGACCCGCGCCTCTTCACACTGATCGCAGTCAAGCGTCGCGGTGTCCCACCAGGTGCCATCCTGGAGTTCGTCAATGAGCTCGGAGTCACCACGACGGGTTCCGTTATCCAGATCAAGCGCTTCGAGCAGTCCGTCCGGAGGTATCTCGAGCGGACTGTCCCACGGCTGATGGTGGTGCTAGACCCTCTTCCCGTGGTGATCGAGGATGCGGATGACCTGGAGGGCAAGCCTCTCGCCGTCCCGTTCTCCCCCAAGGACCCCGCCATGGGCTCACACGACATAGTCTTCACCAAGAAGGTCTACATCGACCGCTCCGACTTCCGCGAGGAGGACAGCAAGGACTACTTCCGCCTCGCGCCGGGCAAGTCGGTTGGCCTCCTCCAGGTGCCTTTCCCGATCAAGGCGGTGTCGTTCAGCAAGGACGAGGCCACGGGCAAGATCACCGAGGTCCGCGCCGTCCTCGACCGCGAGAAGAAGAAGCCCAAGGCCTACATCCAGTGGGTGCCCGAGGGCTCGCGCGTCTGCGAGGTCCGCATCCACAACCAGCTCTTCAATTCGGAGAACCCGGACAGCGTCGAGGCTGGCTTCCTCTCGGACATCAACCCCGAGAGCGAGATAATCTACCCCAACGCTCTTGTCGAGAGCGGCTTTGACGAGGTCAAGAGGCGCGCTCCCTGGCCTGAGGCGGCGGGCGAGAGCGAGCTTGGCAAGGGAGGACCCGAGAGTGTGCGGTTCCAGGCCACGCGGGTGGCGTACTTTGTGAGACTTCCCCTCCACTTTCGCGATTCGATTTTTTTTTTATCAACGTAGTGTTCATGCATGCTAATCTGGTTGTTTAATAGGCTATGGACTCTGATAGCACGGACGACAAGATTATTCTCAACAGAATCGTCTCGCTCAAGGAGGACGCGGGCAAAAGCTAGACTTCACGAATGTGTGATGCTTGGTTTCGAAGCCATGTTGCAGTGACAGGAAAAATAAAAACGGGGGCGTTGCTGGTGATTTGGCAGATAGGCGGGATCTATAGAGCGTGAACTTCTTCCCTTCCTTTGGGCATCTGCATGTTGTTCTTTTCATTCGCATTCCTTGGGCAAACAGCTTTTGTACCTAACACTTTGTTGTTATCGACAGTCGCGCTGTGGGTGCTGTCCCAACGATGCGAGGGGTTAGCCACGCCAGAACCTAAGACTCAATCGAGGATAAAGCACCCAAAGCTCCAATTGTGGCATCGAAGACGAATGTACGGCGTAGGTAGGATGAGGTATGAATCTCAGCCTTTCGGAAATACGGTAATCCGCTTGCCAACACACCCAGTGGTTCGAATACAGCCTGAAATGGCGGGCTGGTAGCAGAACTCAAACCTGGCAACTCCCTCGTTACACCAGATGGGATCATCCAAAATCATGGTGTGCCTCGGAGTACCAGGGGCAAACCGAACGCTGATAGTGAAGAGCAGTTTGTCCAGTCAGCCACCCACTCAGCCAGCTCGTCCACCATCGAATTTCTGGTTTGGTTCAAATCATGCGGCGGCCCTCCCGTGGCACAGACAGGAGTTGGAGTTTGTGTTCCTGTGGTGCGGCTCCTCGCGGGGGGCACACACAGCATTTTAGCCGTCGTGCCAGTGCCAGATGGGAGGCATCGCCACACAGGCAGAGGAGAAAGGCACTTGAATGCGCCAACGGGCGGCGCTCATTGGGCGGATACGGGGCTTACATACGACGCTGGAGGGAAGCCAGCCAGCACCCCCTCTGGTTGAGGACAGGGGCCTGAGACGTGACGACGGGCGGGCGTTTGTTTCAACCTTGCACACCATCAAAAATCTCCCGGTCCAATCAACTGGCAGCAGCTTGCCTCCCGCTAGCAAGTTCGACACGACGGCGGCGGCATTTGGAACTTGGGGGAAAAAAAAACGACACGGAGTGTTGTTCCTCTAATTGTGATCTGGCTGAATTTTCACCTTGCGTTTTCTTCTTCTAGTCGAAGAGGAGGACTTGAAACGGCGTTTGTGCACCCAGGAGGCAGGACAGTCTGAAGGTTCAGTTCAGTTGAGCTCGAGGGGCACAGCGTCCCCTTCCCCCTCTTCCTCACAGCCCTGGGCCTCTTCCCCCGCCGACGTGACGTGACGTGATGAGACGATGGAGTTTGGACGAAGCGGCGGCGATGGCGAGGCGGGCGGCTTGCTTGAGATCTCTCTTCGTATCTTATGTATCTTTCACCCCTTGCAGCGTCCTCCCCTGGTCCTTGCGGACGATCCTTTATGGGATCGTGTGTGTCGTTGGTAGGTACCACTGCTTCTCCTTGCTGTTCGCCCATCCCATCCCATCCCGCCTGTCCCGGATCGACTTGCGTCAAATCAACTCGTGTCATGCACAGAAAGACCCTCGTCTCAGAGCTTTTCTGCCTTGCTTGCTCTCTGTCTCTTTTTTCATTTTTCTCTCCTTCCCTTGCGATGAACGAACGGGTTCTTCCCCGGATTCTCTTGTCTCCAACGTCCCAGACGCATCCCGTCAAACTCAATTCCATTCTCCATCTCAACCTTATTTTTCTTTGTTTATTCTTTCGTGATCGAGCTGTGAGCAATCCCCTCGAACATAAAAAGTCGCACACAATTCGATATGCTACCTAGAAGGTAGCCCTGGCCGGCTCCAGCAATAACGATCCAGAGAGGAGGCCTGGTGGTGGCCCGGCTGGTCTAGTGGGCCACCGAGGAGTGAGCGGGGCCTAGCAGCCCTACGATCTGAAAACTGATCGCGATCGCATCACGACCATGTCGTACCAAGAGTACGCGCAACTAGGGAAGGGCAGGAATAATAGTGATGGTGCTCGGCGAGGAGGAGGAGGCGGAGGAGAGAGTGCTGTTAATAACAGCAGTAACACCACCGGAGTGAGGCCCGCGAGGCAACGCAGCGACACAGTCGGGACCGCAGAACGACCATACGTCGGCAGCCACATATCCTTCAGCGCACCAAGACGATACACGCAGATGCCGCCATCCACAGCCATGCCAGCGGGGGCAGCAGCCCCAGTCGGAGCGCCGAGCCCAACATCCAGCACATCGAGCACGTCGTTAAGCCCGTCCAACTCGGCGTCGCAGAAAGGCTTCCACCACGCCACCACCGCCGGAACAGCACCCTTCACCGGCCTCTCTCTGGCGCAACTGAAGGAGCAGCTCGAGCTCAACGGCGGCGGCGGCGCCGGCGGCGCCGACAGGAAGCCCGAGCTAATCGTGGACGCGCCCATGCCTTGGCGACCGTTCTACCTGCAGCGGCGCATCCTAGCCACGTACCTCGTGATATTCGTCGCACTGATCGTCGTGCTGGAAGCCACGCTGCAGCTGTCCTCGGGGGGCGGGTCGGCGTCTGTAACAGGAGGAGGAGGGCTTGGCCCTGCGGACAACAGGAGTCTGCGGTTCGGCTGGCAGCTGCTGCCGGCGGCGGGGCTGGCCTTGGTGTGCGGGCTGTGGCACCGCGTCGAGTACCAGGCGAAGAGCTCGGCGCCCTGGATACGGATGTCGAAAGGCCCTGCCGACGCGGAGAGGACGCTGTTGTTGGACTATACCACGGTGATACAGCCGGTGGCGCTGGTGAAAGCGCTGAAGAACAAGGACTTCATCGCGGCTGCGGCTGTGGCGGTCTCGTTGCTGCTCCAGGGGGCGGTTATCGTCTCGACGGGGCTGATCGCGCCCAGCCTGCTGACCGTGGTGGACTCGAACGCGCAGTTGGTGCTGCGGAGCAGGTTTGCGGAAGATGCCGGCGCGCTGGCGAACGCGGGATCTCTGTCACTGTTTCATGTGGCGGGCTTGCAGCAGCAGAGCGGCGTCAGTCAGGCGTATCCGGACGGCGTTGCGAGCAGGTTTGCGTACCAGCAGTTCGGAACTGCGGATTCGTTGCCTGTGGGCTCGCAACTTAGCGCTACGGTGGACGGCTTCTTCTCGAACCTCTCCTGCGAAACCGCGCAGCTGGCGGTCGGGGGCGTGCGAGCCACGAGGCTGCTACAACAGTTCGACACCACCGTTAGCACATCGACCTGCTCGGTCACGATGCAGGTCTCTGGCTCCGCGCTTGCCCGGCGCGCAAATGAGACGGTCATGTTCCTACAGTTCGGTCGTGGTGGCTGCTCCGGATCAACTGCTGCTGAGAACCAGCGCGTCTTGGTGATTGCTGGCGTTGCGAGCATCGAGACGAACGTCTCCGGGCTAGGGAACGTTACTATTGCCGTGAACGGCACGATCCCGCGCTCCGTGCAACTTCTATGCCGACCAGGATACAGCATTACTAAGCTCAACGTCGTCAAGAACGGCACGGCGGCGTCTACTACGTCGTCTCTGGTCCAGGCCCAGCTGGCGGCGTCGTCGTCTGCTACTGCGCAGGCCACGTTACGCAATATCAGCGGCTGGGATATCGCCAACGCCGTCTTCAACTCCTACCGCGATTCCAGTGTGGGCGCCGTCCAAGCCACCGACTCTGCCTTCCCGGCTTTCATCCCCGAGGAACCGCAGCAGGGCCAACTATTGCAGCGCGTCGTCGTCGACCCCATGATGCGCTTCGCCCTAGGCTTGAAGCTCAAGGAACAGGGAAGCCTCCCGAGCGCCGATGCGTTCCTTGATGCGAACGCCCTGGCTGGCTTGGCGACGGACTATTTCCAGCACCACTCGGCCCTCCTCGCCCACACCTCGGCGCTCTCGCAGCGGGAATCGGTGCCCGCGACTGGCACTTCCGCCGCCAGGAGCGAGCGGCTCGTTGCCGGCGCCGTCCCTGTGCACCTTACCGTCTCCATCTTGGCGGTGTGCATCGTCCTGACGGTGGCTCTGTCGCTTCTCGTCCCCGTCAGGGGCATCCTGCCACGCGACCCCGGGACGCTGATGGACACGGCGGCCCTGCTGGGCCACAGCAAGCCGCTGCTCCAGGCGCTGCGCGGAACAGGCGGCGCCGACGTGGCCACGCTCTGGGACCGGCTCGGGATGGCGTATTTCTACACTGGCGTCGAGGCCTACGAGCAGGAGTACACGGGCGGGAACGGCTACTTCAGGATATTCGGCGGCCCGCTGGCAGGAGAGGCTGTCCTCGGATACGGAGATCCCGACGCGTCGTCGTGGTCGCACCCTCTCGGGATGCACCCGCTGCTCAGGGCGCTGCTGTTCATCGTCCTCGCGGGCCTCATAGCCTCGCTAGAGGGGACGCTCCGGTGGTCAGATGCCAACGACGGGCTCGCCACCGTCTCCGACAACCCGGTAGCGAGCATACTCTGGACAGGGGTCCCCGCATCCATCATCGCCCTGGTCGCTATGTACCTGGGCCTGGTGGACTTCTTCGTGCGAGCCCTGGCGCCGTTCGTGGAGCTGACGCGAACTGGGTCGTTCCGGAGCATGACCACCAACTTCCTGGACAAGACAACCCACTTCGTGGTCCTCGAGTCCGTCAAGACGCGGAACTTCGCCGTCCTCTTCTCGACGGTGGCCATGTCGATCGGGGTGCTGCTACCGACCTTCGTCGCACCCTTGTTCGTCGCCAGCGCCGCGCCCGGCGTGGCCACGATCCAGATCCAGACGCAGGACTTCTTCGAGGCCGGCAGAGCCGTGGCGGCGGGTGGCGATTTCGGGAGCGGTGGCAACGCCGCGAGCGTCGCTACCTCGCTCGTGCTGGACGCGAATGTGTCTTTCTCGCCGTTCACGTTCCAGGACCTGGCGTTCCCGCGAGTGGCGATCCTTCCCAGCACTCGATTCACGAACGGGATCGGTTCAAGCAACAATGTTCCCGATAGCGCTATAATCTCTGCTACGCTGCCAGCCATTCGATCTTCCCTGTCTTGCAGGATATTCAGACAAGCGGACATCCGTGTGAACCTGACGAATAACTACCGGACTAGCAGCGGCGTCTTCGTCAACCCCCTGCGGATCGACGTCCCAGGGGTGCCGGCCAGAGGCACGGCGGAGGACCAGGCGAGCACGTTCATCATCTCGACTGCCGCGCAGACCACCCAGAACACCGGAACATCGGCGTCGCCGAGCTTAGCCGCCATCGACCGAAACGCATTCTTCGGAGCAGCGAAGTTCGTGGCCGCGGCCGGCGGCGGACGCGGCGCCTGGGTCTACGCCTGGGGCCAGCTCGAGAACGCGAACACGAACTCCGCCGCCGTTAAGTCCGTCTTCGCGCTAACCTGCAACGAGACGATGCAGCGCGTCGGCGTCTCCACCACCTTCAGGGGCCCCAGCCTCGCCATCGACTCCTCCCGCCCCCCGGTACCTATCGAGTCGACCTCCCGCGATTTGGCCGTCTTCGTCGTCGTGCCGAGCGAGCTCGAGTCGACGTACGCGGGCTTGGTCAACATCTCGACGCCGCACCTGCTCGACGGATTCTTCGCGTCGCTGGTGTCGTCGCGATTCGCGGTCCCCGTGGAGATGCTGGGCGGCCTTGGCCTTGACAACGACCAGGCCGTGGCGATGGCGATCGTTGCGCAGCACAAGATCATCAGGGCGCAGATGGTCAGTGCCTTCAGCAGGAGGGCGACCGACCCGGGCGTTTCGTCGTCCAACACGAGCAGCACCCCCTTCGCTTCTGCTGCTGCGGCCATCGAGGCGGACTCGAACACCGTGGGCGTGTCTGGCTCGATAACGTTCCCGGCCACGTTGCAGATGCCGCCGTCTTCCTTATCCTCACTATCTTCCACCGCTGCTTCCACATCATCATCATCATCTCCCCCACCACGCCTCCGCCTCCACCAAGACTTCGTCGCAACCCGCATCCTCCAGTCCTTCCTCGCCGCCATCCTCCTTCTCTCCGCTGCGACCTGGGTCCTCATGCCGCGCACCAACATCCTCCCGCGCCTCGGCGGACTCGGCGCGTCGCCCTTCAGCATCGCGAGCGTGGCGGCCCTGCTCGCGGACGGCAACGTCTTCGGCCTGCTGGGGCGCGCCGCCGAGTGGAAGCCGCTCGACGACCTGCGGGACGTGTTTCGCGACGGCCTGCACGTCACGATGAGGTTCCGCCTGGGGTGGGACGAGGTCCGGTCGAGGGATCGGAGCAGGAATAGGAGTAGGACGAGGACGAGGTGGCAATTGCTGCAGAGGCAGATCTCGCCTGCTTCTAGAGGTGTTGGTACCGCTGGTGGTACCGCTAGTGGGACTAGTGGGAGTGGAGGCGAGAGGGCCGAGGAGGTGTTTGGGATCTCGGCTGTTAGGACGGGTGGGTGGGGAGGAGGCGAGAATGTCGGGCTGGGTTTGCAGGCGAGGGTGGGGTTCCAGCAGAGGAAGTTTGTGAGGGACTGGGGGTGGAAGTCTTAGAGAGAGGGATGGATGGTATTATAGCTTCCACAGAGAGGGGAGGGATTGTTATAGTGTTACTATCACCTCTTGGATAGCGATACCGGGCTGCGTCCAGGGACAGGATGGGAGCTCGCGTGCGTGTAAAGGATACTTGCTTTTTTTTCCCTGTGCTTTTGTTTCCTCAGTGTCTTCTCTGTTTACTCTTCCTTTTGTTATGGGCGGTGGCGTTTTCTGCGTGGAGACTAGGTGGTCCGATACCATGGCGTTGTAAAGCCTCTTTCTTCGATTGCAAGGCGTTCGCGTCTCGTGTCTCAAGATGCGCTGACGAGGGTACGGCCTGGTCCACAGGTGCCTCGGCAGGTAGGTTACCTACCTAGGTAGCGAGGTATTTTGTTTCGTATCCGCCAGCATGGTACCTGCATCGCACCGTACGATACGCCGCAGGATCCATGACGGTATGATGAGAACTGCAGTCCAAAATGCAATACATCACACTACATTCCAAAGTTTGACTCAGTGGCACAGGTGTTACACCTGTATCCTGGACCGGCTGGCTGGATGATGTGCTCCAGAGGGTACTACTGCTCAGTTGATTGCTATAAAGGGCGGCCACATACTCCTGTCCCGACAGTCCCGTCCAGCTTCAACCCCCTTCTCAAACTATTACCTACTACTACTGCTACCAACAGACACTTTTGGCCCTGGTCACACTCATCGTCTCGACTCCGCGCACCTAGACTCGATGTTCACGCTCTCTCAGTGTTGCCTCTATCTCTTGCTGGTTTCTTTTTCGTTTTCGCTGTCCTAGCTCAGAAAATCAAGAAACCCCAGGAACCCAAGAGAGTGAACCACCCTGGCACTGCGATGTGGGAGGGTCCCCACCGGATACGCTCTCCTCAACCCTTGTCTCGATGAATTCGACGACTCGTCCTTTTCCAACGTCTGAAAAAACCCAAGTCTACGCCTCCGTTCCGGAAATCACAACGGATCACGTCAACCTGCATTGACTGGACGGATAACCTTAAACCTAGTAGATTATAGGCTTTTGTTCAGTTTTCCTATATTACGAAGGTCCTTTCTCGAATCATTTCAAATCAGAATCCCTCAGTACCTCGCTCGCTCTTTCTCTTTCTCTCAAATTATAATTTTGCAAATAGTCGGGTTTGCTTACCTGGCGAACACCCGGTCATCATAATAAGGCTCAACGACAGGTTTCCATCTATTGCAAGCGAGCAACTACAAAGACCAAATGGGATCGAAGGCAAAAATGCACCGCCAAGCGGCGGCTTTTGCCCTCGTGCTGCTGATTTGGTCGGCCAGGTAAGGAGAATCCTCGGTACGACGTCTCACCAAGCCCATCCATCAAACTAACGGCTGGGGTTTCCCGTCTCTTTTAACGCCGCCGTTCTGTCCCCGCAGACCCCGACAAAGACCGACACGACGACAAGACGGACAGTATTGCCAACGACTATTCGTTCGATAAGATCTGGACTGTGGCGAGCCCGGCCCCAACGCCATGGACGAAGTTCGAGCCTGCGCTTGACTGGGTGAAAAGCTGATTTCCCGACGCCGAGCACATGCCCGTTGTCGCAAACCAGTCACGACCTTGTTCGCTCCTTACAACGTGCACTGGGCCAAGACCATCGAAATGCTCAGAAGTAGACTATTGGTCTCTCAGCCCAACTGACAAGGTGTACGGCATGGCCGCCTGCACTCTGTACAGTTTCGTTGGCCACCGCTGCGAGGACTGCGGTACGCACTGCTGCTATTCCGACGATGCTGATGATCTTCGCTGTCTCGCCTATGGCGGCTATACAACGCTATACGAACCCCGACGCTGTGACACTCTATATGATTGCTGCTACGGAGTCTGGGAGGGTTTGGAAGCCTGCCCCACAGTGTCCAGCACCTTGAATCTGAATCCCTGGAGTTACACCTCGGACTGCTATGTCCACATCCAGACGGGCCTCCCCTACAGGGAGCAGTGCGCCGACGAAAAGCGTTGCAAGATCCCGACAGCGCCCGCGATACCGGTGACCGACGCGTATTCCGAGTACTGCCAGTGGCCTCGGACCTATACTACGATCACGACCGAAAAGCAGTCCCTCACGTCTGCTCCAGGTACCCCAGAGTGTCGGAGTGCCCGACGACCACAACGCCACAACCGGCTACCATCACGCAGACCTGGGGTTGCGACGTCCTCGTTCAGACTGGGACACGTTCGTGTCCGGAGTGCCCTGGCTTGTGTACGACTAAAGACTGGTAGGGTGGCAGGAGGTCGACAGAGGATCTCAGCAAGATCAAGGGGCAAGGGCTGTCAGAAGAGGGAGGGTGGAGGGAGCCATCAAGTTTCACAGCAAAGGAGGAAACAAAGATTGGAGATATATACCATCTGAGAGAAAATGTGAAGTATGGGCCGACACTGGTTTATTTCTTCCCCAAATCCCTACGCTTCGTTGTCCGCCCGCCACCTCGTCTACCGGCTTAATATTGCTTGCTCAAAATGTTCTGCCTCTTTATCTCGTGTATCGGGCTGAAGATGAGTAGTAGTATCGGGAAGAAAAGTTCAGGGCCCGGCCCGGCGCCAAGGGTTCAAAACTTGGTGTGTTCAGCAGCTCGAAGATGGAAGGAACATGCTTGCGGCTTCCTACGGGTGTGGTAACCCAGCAGCGATCTTAATCCCCTAGCGTCAATCGGCTTGGCTGCCGACTGCCAGCACGACGAGGTGAGCAATTTTCCCCTGGCACACACACAGCCAAAGCCAGAGCGTCGTCCCAAGTCGGAAACATCCGACGTCGCCGAGGACCAGCAACTCCTCGGCTGGATTGAGAATCCGCTCTCTTTTCGTGTTTCAAGCGGTCTCACCAGCACGCACCCTCCTCATTCTCCGAGTCAAGCACCCTGGCGTCGGTACCGACCAGCCGACATGCTGAGACTAGTAGGCTTAGAAGCTTGAAATTCTTCAATAAATTCTTCAGTACCTCCCTCACCTTGCCGCATGTGGAGCGGGGATTTCTGATGGATGTACCGCCGGGGGCGGAGTTGTAGGGGCTAGATGTTAGCGTGGGAATGCAGAGAACAAACCCTCAGCAGTCGATATAAACTTTGCGGGGGTCTCGATGGACGGCCAAGTTCGTGCCAAGTGCATGATCGCAATTCCCGCTCCACTGGGTCGGTCCACTCCTAGCACAACATAACACCACGGTCTTCTCCCGAGGAGAGAGAGCTGCAAGACCGTTGGCCACGTTCCCCTGTGGCAGCCCGGCACAAATTCGAAGGATCTCCTTTGAAGGTACCTTGACGACATCAGGAAAGTACCAGGCCACCACCAACAGCGGAATGACCCTCCGGCGGGATGGCCTCGCCGTCTTTGCCATAGTCGTGGCTGCGGTGTTGGTCCCGGCAGTGACTGCCCTCGAGCTCAACGACACCAACGTCCCGTCCATGTGCAAGCAGATGTGCGAGCCAGTCGTGCTGCTGTCCGGAGCCTGCGCCAAGGCCGAGCGCGAGATCATCATTCCGAAGTTGCCGGCGACGTCGAGACTCAGGTCAACCGCCAAGGTGACCACGACCGCGAAGCCCACCGCCGTCAGGGCAAGCGCCGCTCGACCGAACCCCGCAACAACAGTCACTACGACAGAACCATTTATCGACCCTCTCGCACTGCTTGCTGAGCCCGCTTCAAGTCTGGAGGAGGAGGAGGAGGAGAAGGAGGCGAGACTGAGCCTGGAGAACGCACAGTTCGAGAAGTCGTGCTACTGCAAGAACAAGAGTTTCGACGTCGCTCGCATCTCCAGCCTTTGTGCGAGCTGTATTGCGCAGAACCGAGCCGATTCTGGAAAGGGTTGGTCACATCAAGCCGGTGCTTTCCTACCGTAACTATTGCTTCACAGCCCCAGACAGTCCCATTCTTTTACTCACGAGCCTAATGATCTGCCAGACATGCCAAGCTGATGCATTTCTCCTCCCCCTTTTCAAGGCTTCTTCGACTCAGCAAAAGTAGTCTCAGATTGTGGTTTCCTTCCCGTTCCGTACGCGCCGGCATCGGTCAAACTCGTGGTTGGCATCACTATCGTCGCCGTCGTTCCGACTCGGGTTCCAGCCATTGACAGCAACCGCACCGCCCTCAACATCGGCATCTCTGCAGACACCGCCGCCACGCCGACCGGGACGACACCACAAGCCTCCGTACAGACCGCCTCCCCATCCGCAGCCGGCGCCGCGGAGGCTGGCTCTTCCACCCTGGAACAGACAAAGCGACCCTACGATTTGCAGAGCGGTGGTCGAGGACGAAGGTATCGCCCGCTCGCATCGCTGGTTGATACGGCTGTTTTGGGCGTTTGCGTCTGCACTCCTCTTCTTCTATTCTTATGACGAGTTGCCGCTTGTATAACTTGAATTAATCTCCGTTGTTGAGGACCTTTGGCATCTCGAATTATGCTGCTTTAGCGAATAGCCATCGGAGTCTTCTGTTTTTGTAAACCATACATTGAGGAATGCCTAGGCCGGCAAACCTCATCTTTTCTTGTACAAATATTAACGACTTGTTATGACCTGCAACCCTGCATCAACTTCCCTTCTGTAGTCAGTGCCCACCAGAAATCAGCATGTAACGTTAGCTAGTATGCGGCGGTGAGCACTGAGCAAGGCCATTCATTGCGGGGAAACCTATGGATTCGGATCCCCTACTCCCGAACCAACATGTCTCCTGGCGGTCTTGACGAGCGGTGTCGAGGCTCGGATAAGCCGATAATTCATTGTCGTGGTCAGGGGCCTTTGTGATTGTTTATGGCGTCTGGTGGGGCATCATGAACACGCCAACGTTTCGCTATAGGGGCAGCGGGTACATGCGAGAGATCTTCGCCCGCATCGGGATGGGCCACTCCCTCAAGACAGCTCAGCATCGAGGCCGCGGGACATGGCTTCCAAGGCCCACTACTTAGTAGACAGCAACCTCGGCAAGGGTGGAGCATGTCTTTCCCGCGAGAACGTCCTGGTCGTGCACAACGCTACGTCCGTTGTGGTTCTCGTCGATTCAAGGCCGGGAGAAGGGCGCTCCTATTCACGATGCAGGATAGAAACTTCCTCCACGATGGCTGAGACTCAGACGCCGGTTTCAGGGTACTGTCCTTCCAGACAACAGATGGAGGCGCTTTAGGTCGGAGTTGGTTCTACGGCGTGCTCGAATCGAAGGTGGCGATGGGAGCCAGAGCTGCCAAGCGTGACCACGTTAGCCGGAGTTGGAAGATCCAGTGTTAACATGCTTACGAGAACGGGAGGTGGCCCCCGGAATCATATATGTGATGCCCTTTTCCTGGTAGATAAAGCTCCGAGTCGTTTTGAGGCCATAGGCTAGTCTCATCGTCCGTCCTCTAGGTTATAGAAGGAGATGAACCAATACCGTCGAATTCAGCTGAAGACAGGACATCCTGTCAGGACACGCGCGGAGGCTGCCCTTCGTGTTGGGCCAGTCCAGTCACGCCCAGTGAACAATGCTAGTGGTACTATGGACGACAACCATCGCTGAGAATAAAAATTGTCCCATGACCTATTGAGCCGAAGAATAGCCCTAACCCTGCCGGCCAAGAGTGGGTCTCTCTCGTACGTTCGTTGAGGCGTAGAATCACACCGCTAGCGGGAGAAAAAAAACAATATCGCCACTTCGTACAACCCAAAGCGAGGCAGGAGCAGTCGGAACCCAACACCAAGAGCAGATCTCGCGGCTACTTCACAGCGTACCACTTCACTCACTCGCTCGCTCACTCACTTACTCACCTACTCACTCACTCGCTTGTCCGTTCTCATCGCGATCTCATTACAATGGACGAACTCTTCGACCCGGAGGAGGAGTTGATCAAGCGCGTGCAGGAGTGGCTCCAGCACCTAGACGTCTCGGCGGGCGGTAAGTGCTTCCCTTTAGTATTTCTGCCGGCAAGGCTGTGCTGCTTCCCACGACCAGGATGCCCCTACAACACGAAGCCCATTAAGCCCGTCGACGTTTCGTCTCATTCAAAGCTAATCATTAGTAATTAATAACAAGACAACGGCCCCCTCGACGGCACCGACCGCCCGGGCCCCGGTCGCTGCAAGGGCTGCCGGGAGGAGCAGGACCTGGCCACCCCGCTCCTCCCTGCCCCTTGCGGCCACAAGTACTGCGCCAACTGCCTCCTGGGGCAGATCGAGGCCAGCCTGGCCGAGAACATCTTCCGGGCGCCGCAGTACCCTCCCCGGTGCTGCGGCATCCCGCTCGACGTCGAGGCCGCCGTCGGCCGGGGTCTGATCCACCCCGAGCTGCTCGACGGCATTCGAGAGAAGGAGAAGGAATTGCGGCTCGAAGAGGAGCGGCAGAACCAGCAGCAGCAGAAGAAGAAGGAGGAGGAGGAGGAGGAGCAGCAGCAGCAGCAAGAACAAGAGCAGCAGCAACAACAGCAGCAGCAGAAACAGCAGGAGCAGGAGGTGTGTGCCGAGGATGCGGCCACCATCACCAAGGAGGACGACGAGCAGCAGGAGGACCGGGCCTGAATGTGGTGAGTATTGATCGAGCTTGTCTGTTCTGAAGTTTCCCCAACCACCTTTCTTCGCGTTCGTGTGGGGGAAGACCTGCAAGGGAGGGTGACACTGCATAATGCAGCACTGCAGGCGGTGATGCGGCGGCACCCCGGAAGGCCACAGCCAATGGGAAGCCGATCGGTCAGCTTGTTATTTATCGTGAGCGGTGTGGCAGCAGCTGCAAGCCTGTAAAGGACATGCATTTTGCACCACACGCACGCTGACGGACAGTTGACCTTACTGCCTGTTTTCTTCTTTTTACCGTTCGGTCAGGCTGCTGGCCCCCAGATCGTCGTTTGTCCTCCCCATGGACAGCTGAAGAGTTGGGCAGGAACCCTGGCACGGCACAAGTGTGTTGGGCTGTGGTTTGTCGGCTCCTTAACCTCTTTAAATCCCTGCCGTCTCCCTCGTCAATTTTCTCTGCTCCTGTTTCATTTATCTCTCTCTACATCATCATCGTCGTCATCATCAGAGTAACGTCCTTCGTTTTGTGCAGTGCACACATGTCTCACACCACTGGTTGGCGAGATGCCACCACCAACGCATGCCCTACGGCGACGAGCCACCCAGTTTAAACAAGAATTTCCGGTCCATTTGTTGAATCCCTATAGGCAGATCAACTGGAACTCCAAGCGACGTGCTGACGAAGAGGAATCGCGGGGACAGCAGGCGTCGGCTTCAGCTCCAGCCGGACAGGACGAGTCTGGATCGTCGGACAATATCTCGGCCGCCACGACGCATGCGCCGTACACCATCGCCAACCAGCTGCAGCGAACGTTCTTGAGAGCACCCATCAACGTCCTCCTACTGCTTGTTCCAGTCGGGGTCGTGCTACACGTCGTCAACGGGAGGTCCATCACGAGTTTTATTATCAATTATTTGGCAGCCCTGCCCCTCTACATGCTAGCTGAGGCTGGCATTGGCGAGATCTCCCTGCGAGTTGGCGAAATTTTTGGGGGCCTGCTTTATCTTTCCACATGGTGAGTTGTCCCAACGTGTTGTGCTCCAAAAGACCCAACTTCTTCGGCATGCGTTTGTTTGCCTTCCATTCTTGTCTTGGAAACGCGGTTAACTTTGCTAACAAACCACCAGCAATCTCGTTCAGTTGATATCCTGCATTCTGCTTCTTTTGCGCCGAGAGACCGAAGTTCTGCAGACGACGCTCACCGGTTCGATCCTGGCCAACCTGCTTTTCACACTGGGCCTAAGCCTTGCAGTCGGCGGAAGGAGTCCACGGATTTACCAATACTTCAACCCAGTCGTCGCCCACGTATCTTCCAACATCCTCTCCCTCGCCGCCACGAGCCTTCTCATCCCCACCGCATCGAAGCTGCTCTCCCAGGCCTCGCCCAATGGAATCCTCCAGCAGTCCCGCGGCGCCTCTGTCGTGCTCGTTCTCGTCTATTTCCTCTACCTCTACTACCAGTTGCGAAGCCACATCGCCATCTTCAAGGCCCGCGTCGGCAAGTCCCCCTCTTTGCACGTCCTTGACAAGCAGCACAAGCACATGCCCGGCACGATCTTCAGCCTCGGCATCGACGACAAGCTCCTACGGCCCGGCGGTCCCCACGCTGCCGAGGCGGACGACATGATGGGCGGCCACCACCATCATAATAATAACCATCATCCCCCAAACCGCGGCGCCGCCACCACCACCGCCGAATACCACGGAAACGAGGAGGCCATGTTGACCGCCGAGGAGGCGCAGCCTGGACTGCACGTCCTCGTCGCCCTCGCCCTCTTCCTCGCCTCCACCGCCCTCCTGTACTTCAGCATCGACTTCGTGATCGCCAGCGTCGAGGCGCTGATGGAGACGGCCAACGTCTCGCGCACCTTCGTCGGGCTGATCATCTTCCCCCTGCCCAACTGCGACTTCGCCGCCATCACGTACGCGATCGAGGACCGCGTCGACATCACCATGAACTACACCATCGGCAAGTGCCTGCAGACCGCGCTCTTCGTCACGCCCATGGTCGTCCTGATCGCCTGGTGGGCCGGCGTGCCGGACGTGACGCTCGCGTTCGACAGCTTCCAGGTCGTCAGTGTATTTTCGGCTGTGGTGATGCTCAACTTCTTGATCATCACTGGTCGTGGCGGATGGTGAGCGTCAACTCTCAACTCTCTCAACCCCTTCAACCCGCTCTTCTTTTGTAGAAGAAGGGTACTGACGCACTTGCCTTTGGCGCACGCACGCTACTCCAGGATCCAGGGCGTTCTTTTGTTTGCCGAGTGGGCTCTTATTGGCATTGCAGCATTCTTCGTTGATTGATGGCTGGAGTAATGAGGTGGTTTCTGGCCAGACGGACTGCTGATGATTACTGGGTGTCGAGCAGGGCCTGCAATGTAATGTAATGTATTGTATTTTGTATTGTATTTCCGACCTATTTGCGTGTGCTGTGCGCGGTATTATACCGTACGCGGCAGTCCAGATACAATACAAAACACGTTACAGTCGAGGACAGCGCCAATGACGTTGATGACTTGTAGCGACGGCGTTGAAGGATAATGGAAAAGGAAAGATGCGTCTGGGGCGAGAAAAGTATTAATATTGACGAACGATGGTTTTCCTAACGCAGCTTTGGACTAGGATGAATCTAACGAGACGACGTTGCGACGATGAAGACAATTGTGTAGTAGTAGTAGTAGTAGTAGTAGGATTTAACGCCGGGCTCGGCCCGGCTTCGACAGCCGGCCGTTAGCAACCTCCTGGGGGGTATCT